>QRFJ01000113.1:1657110-1883142 GCA_006176705.1 Cocos nucifera
AAGCTCTTCCCACTAGCTCTCCAATGAGTCATTGACACATGGACAGAAGTCAAAAGTGTCAATGGTCAACAATTTGACCAATCAAAGTCAACTTTTCCAAAGTCAAAGGACAAGAAATGGCAGGTGATCATGCATATATATGTTGATCACAAAATAAAGACAATCCTTTCTGACCTGGACAGGCTCAGTCAGACTAAGTGAAGGCCTCTGATTGAGCACAAACTCCTTTGGCTTAGTCAGGACAACTATTTATGATAGTAAAAGAAGAATGTTAGGTTCAATCGAGTGCTAGCACGATTTTCTTGAACCTAATTGAATCTCATTCAGATCAATTAAACTAGATCAGTTCAATTGATGATCACTAGATTCAAACCCTTGTTTGTATGACCCAGTTAGATTTAGTTCTGTATGGTAATGGGATATGTCATGATCTCTATCATCGACATCATCAAAACTCCTCTCGATTGATCGAAACTCTTCTGATTCGAACAGCTAGAATGATCGATCATTCTAATCATTCTAATTGCTCCCAAAATCCACTAGTGACATCTAGCAGTATATGGTGGCAACCCATTAGAGCTGAATGCGAACCTCTCGGTGCAGCTACCTGTGTGATTAAGTTCTTCTATCTGGAGCCCCGATCAGATTAGGGTTAAGGTGAACTCGTCAAACCCTAGTTTCTGTCATATGATGTAATTAATCGATTCAAGTCCGATGTGAAAATCTAAATAGAAACTCTTTCTATTATTTCACTCTACCATAGCCATGGGCTTTTAGACTTGATTCTCATGATCATCATAGGGCTGCTCCTCTATCATCGAGGTAGATAGATTCCATCTTAATGCAATTCAATTTCTACAATGAACATGCTATAGCCAACATACACCTCAGGATTCTGTATGGCTAGGAGATTGAGTTATGGTGTAGTCAAACTATAACACCCTCAAGGTGAACTGTCGATGCACCTCAGGTCAAAGAATCAGACACATCACTACAGCATCGAGTCAGTCATTGATGAGAAGGTAGACTTCCTAATGACTACTCGAGGTGGTCACGCTCAGTGCCCTCATTCTCTAACGAGTACCTATACTCTTGCTTCGATGTCTCCACATTGTAGACTCAAGACTCATCTACTAAAGAGAAGCGATTGTACACCAACCTTCCGAATCAATCACCATCCTCGTGATGATCCTATGGTCGGAAGCATTTTATGAGTTAATAATGATTATTCATGTCTTAAATTTTCAACTTTTGAAAATATGAATCATCATTATCATTAACTCAAAGGATGTATCACAGACACTAAATACACATATGTGATAGAAAATAACCCATTTGATTGATTATAGTCAAAATTATAATTTTGCCCCTAGAAGTGTATTACAAGTGTCAGCCAATTCTGGCTTTTAGGACACATATATCTTATAAGAAGTGCACAAATGAGCATTAGAACCAGAGTCAAGCACCCAACTAGATGTAAAAAAAATCATAAGGTTAGATTCAATAATGAACATACCTTCTGAAGGACCTATCTCCTTCTTATTCTTTAGGATGGCCTGGTATATAGGGTAGTTCCGCTTTCAGTGGCCATCAGTATTACAATGGAAACACTTTTCTTTGTCAGCAGCCTTCTTCTTCAGCTCTGCCTTCTTTTGCTTTCCACCTTCCATCTTCTGCTTTTTCACAGACTTCTTCTTCTTTTCAAAAGACTTTCTTTTAGAAGAAGTCCATTCTATAGCAAGTACTGAGTCTTTAGAATCTTTCATACAAAGCTCAGCAGTAACCAGCATGTTCATAAGCTCGGCCAGAGTACTTTGAAGTTTATGCACATGGTAGTTCATGATAAACTGCACATACGCATCAGTCAAGGATTGCAGAATTATATCATTCTGCAGATCCTGGTCTAACTTTACTCCGAGCTTCTCAAGCTCTTCCAAGTCCTTGATCATCATCAGGCAATGATCTTGGGCTGACTACCCATCATGCATTTTAGCCTTAAACAGTCATTAAGTGATCTGATATTTTGTTGTGCGACTCTGTTCACCAAACAACTCTTGCAGGTGAGCCAATATTTGATGGGCAATCTTGATATCTTTATGTTGACGCTGAAGCTCATCAGACATCGAGCCCAACATATAGTATCTGATCTTGTTATCTTCATCCATCTAGTTGTCAAGAGACACTCTTTATTCAGTGGATAGACGGACTGATAAAATGGGGGGATCCTGATCCAATACATGAGTTAACTTCTCAAAATCCAAAATAATTTTGAAGTTTCGAAGCCAATTCTTGTAATTAAATCTGGTCAATCTATGGGTGTCCAGGATACGGGCTAGTGGGTAGGATGCAGACATTTTTTTTTTTCGATAGAGAGTCAAAGTTTTTAGTTAGATTTTATAATTAAGACTTGAATAACTTATTTAGGGATTTGATTTTTAAACAAATTAGCTCCCACTATTTTTTGGATCCTATACTTTCTCTGTAGAGATGTTAAAATCTCCATGATTAATGATTTCTAGTAGGTGGTGCAGTCCCACCAACTGACTCATCACCTCACCTAACAATTATTGGTGATGGGTTAGCCAATGAGTAAACAACTCTTATCCAATGATTCTCTAATCATGGTGCACCCAAGCTTGGTCTCTAATTCATGAATCTTATCGTGCCCAAAATATTAATCTACTCCTTAGTTAAGTCAGACCCACCATTTGCATAGATTGGATTCCTAATTGGGTCTCTTACTGTATTCGAAATATTGAGCCCAATCCATCCTCCAGTCCGTAGCATCCAATGCCTAATAGACATGGTTGCATCTTTTTGGTGCAACTGAACCACTGTGACCAGTCGAGAATAATCAACCCCAGAAAGGGCCCGCACATCTACAATGGTGGAAGATCTTAGACTTAATCTTTTCTTAGGAAGAATTGATTTAGGTCTCTTTAAACTTGACTTGACATAGCCATAACCATTATGACTAACCTAGTGGCATGGGTTAGCTCAGATTATTAGCCACCTTAGATCAGGATTGAGCCAACAAATATGGCTAGGTAAGTGAGACCAGTGGAAGGGATATGCCATTAACTCGATAAGAATGCATTCGAGTCAAGTAGCTTTCAATTAAAAATCAGTCAGTCATATCTGCCAAACTTACCTTAGACACCAAATTATTGAGTCAGAACCAATCAGGTTAGTCTACAATCCAAACTCTAACCATTGAGCCTAATTAGCTCTTAACTTGATCGATCACTCATGTGACTCGACCTTGACCTAGACTTAATCCTATTAGGCTGGTCAATTTAAGCACTCTTGATTCCATCTAACCGACTCTTGATTCGGTTTGATCAACTGCTAGACCTAATTGAGCTATCCAAGTCCGAACCTAATTTTATGAATATATATTAGATCTAAAAATTCTCAATTTTAGACCTAATATATTTCATAATCTTAATTCTTAATTAAGTATAGGGTTCATAAACAAAATATGTAAATAAAATCTTAGGATTTCAGGATCTAAGGTTTCGCAGAAATAAGTTTTTAATTTTTGATTAAGGACAAATGCGTAGCACCCCTACACATCATAAGAACACCCCATCAAATGGAAGGAGAAGACCTTTAAATTCTACTTCGTTCTTATAACTGGATGGCCAAGGGGAATGCCTTAATCAGAAACATGATAAATCTACAAAATTGGTTAGATCCACATATATTCATATATATAAAATTGATCTAATTTAAAAATATGTTTTGCATACATTTCATATATCATATCATGCATATTTTTAGATCTAAATTATCTCATAAATATCTAAAAAATAAAATTTAAATTTAATCATATGAAATAAAATTTATTCAAGACAACTTTGTAGAACTATTCTACAACTAATCTAAACTTGCATCTATCATATCTCATATGAACAAAATTAAATATATTTATTTTCTATTTTCTAGATCTAATTATAATATTTATAATATTAGAAAATAATAAATAAATATATCTAAAATTATAATTAATTAAACTAAAATTATGATCATCTTAGACTACACAGAATAATTCTATTCCTAGTCTAGTCATGCATCTCATACATCTTAGATCTAGATTATTTAATTTTTTTAATTTTTGATTTTAGATCTAATCATATCTAATGTGACATCTGAAATCATCTAATTATTAGATTAAAATTACATTAAAATTCAATCTAAATAATTATGGAACCTGGCTCCGGTACCAGTTAAAGGAAAAATCCTATTTCCTGGATCAGATTCGTTTAGATCTTGATTTGATCAAGAGGGATATTTTAAAATTTTTTCTCTTAGATATAAATTAGATATGAGATTTTCTAGATTTGATTTTATTAACCTAATAAAATAAAAATAAATTAAATTAAATTAAATCTAATTTAATTATATCTTGTTGTGGGTAATCCTATTATCCTATGATGATCCTGATGTTTGCCTGAGGTTCTGGATGTAGCCATGCAAGTGCCTGGCCTCTACCGATATCCACTCAGATAAGATTTGAAGATCTCCTCCTTTTTAATCTGTGCTCCAAAAGTTAGATTTGGATCTGATCTTGAAGGTCTTCAAAATACCTTTTGAAGATCAACTGTTGTCTCTTGCAGCAGTGCTGCCTTCTTCCTTTCCTGTCGCCTTCTCTTGCTTGGATCGCACCAAACTGGAGCCCAAAACCTCTTGGGCATGGAGAAGAGAGAGAGAAGTAGAGGGTGGCATGGAGATGGAGGGAGAGGGGCTATGTGGCATGGGGAAAGGGCAGAAACTCTAAATCCATGGCACAGTTAAGATTTATATAGACCCTACTGCACCATGCAGTGCCACATCATCCCGACCAATCATGGCTCTTTATGCAATCAGATCTAAATCTGATTGGTGGGATGACATCATCTAATCCAATCCAATTAGAGTCCCTCACAAACCTTCTTAGGTGGTGTCAAGATTGGTCAAAGAAGAGTCTTTGGCACCACCCAAGTAGAGAGCATGAAGCAACTTGGAGTCCCATCTGTATGGGATTCCAGGCATCATCCTCTTTAGGTGCATGCCTCCCTAGGCATGTGCCTCCTCCATTTCTACTTTTTAGCAAGATGACAAAGCCTTATCTTCTCTTCTATGGGTGCATGACACATGTACAGATGTCTAAGTATCAAAGGTCAACGTTTGATCAAAGTCAAAAGACAAGATTTAGTAGGTGATGAAAAATGGCAGGTGTTGTCTCAAATTTATCTCATAAATTAAGATAACCCTTTTCTTACTTAGACAAGCTCCAATAGGACCAAGTAAAGATTTTTGAGTGAGCCCAAACACATTTGGCTCAGTCGAGATAACTTTTAATGATTGTTGAAAGAGAACATTAGGCTCAATCGTGTGCTAGCACGATTTTCTTGAACCTAATTGAATCTTATTTAAATCAATTGAGCTGGGTTAGTCTAATTGATAATATCCAGGTCCAAACCCTTATTTGTGTTATCTAGTTAGGTTCAATTTTGTATGGTAATGGAATATATCATGATCTCTATCATCGACATCATCGAAATACCTTTCGATGGATCAAAACTTTTCTGATTCAGACAACTAGTATGATCGATCATCTAGATCATTCTAATTGCTCCCAAAATCCACTAGTGACACCTAGCAGCATATGGTGGCAACCCATCAGAACTAAAAATGAACCTCTCAATGTAGTTACTTGTGTGATTAAGTTCCTCTATCTTGAGCCTCAATTGGATTAGGGTTAAGGTGATCTTGTCAAACCCTAATTTTCGTCATATGAATTAATCATTCGATTCAAGTCCGATGTGAGAATCCTAATAGAAACTCTTTCTATTATTTCACTCAATCATGGCCATGGGCTTATGGACTTGATTCTCATGATCATCATAGGGTTGCTCCTCATCTACCGAGGTAGATAGATCCCCTATTGGTGCAATCCAATTCTTACAATGAACATGCTATAGTCAACATACACCTCAAGGTTCCGAATGGCTAGGAGACTGAGTTATGGTGTAGTCAAACTATAACACCCTCAAGGTGAGCTACCAATGCACCTCAGGTCAAAGAACCAAACACTCCACTATAGCTTCGAGCCAGTCATTGACGAGAATGTAGACTTCCTCATGACTGCTCGAGGTGGTCACGCACAGTGCCCTCGTTCTCTAGCGATTACCTATACTCTCGCTCTGGTGTTTCTACACCATAGACTCAAGACTCATATATCCTAAAGAAGCAATTGTACACCAACCTTTCATATCAATCACCATCCTCATGATGATCCTATGGTCGGAAGTATTTTATGAGTCAATAATGAAAATTTATGTCTTAAACTTTCAACTCTTGAAAATATGAACTGTCATTACCATTAACTAAAGGGATGTATCATAGACACTTTAAAATACACACTGTGATAGAAAATAATCTATTTTATTATTTATAGTCAAAATTATAATTTTGCCCTTAGATGTATATTATAAGTGTTAGCCAATTCTGGCTTCTACGGCACACATATCTGAAGAACATCTTCAGCATAGTATCTATATACGTGGACTGGGATAATCCAAGTATTTTTTTAGATCTATCCCTCTAGATCTTCATCCCTAAGATGTAGGATGCTTCACCTAAGTCCTTCATGGAGAATTATGATGACAACCAGATATTTATTTTCTACAGTGTAGAAACGTCATTCTTGATTAAGAGAATGTCATCCACATACAGGATAAGAAATACTATTGTTGGACTATTTATTCACTTGTAAATGTAATGCTCTTCTTCATTCTTAATGAAGCCATACGTTTTGATCATCCTATCAAAATGTTCCAACTCCGAGATGCTTGCTTCAATCCATAAATGGATCTCTAAAGCTTGCACACATTGGATGCATCTGTGGATGTGAAGCCCTCAGGTTGTATCATATACACCTCTTCGGTCAACTCTCCATTTAGAAAAGTTGTCTTCACATCCATCTGCTAGATCTCATAATCCAGATAGACAGCTATCACAAGTATTATCCAAATTGATTTGAATATTGCCATAGAGGAGAATGTCTCGTCATACTCAATACAATAATATTGACGATACCCCTTGGCAACCAGATGGGCTTTATAGGACTCCATCTTTCCGTCTATGCTCCTTTTCCTTCTGAAGATCTACTTACACCCAATGGATTTAATCTCTTTCAGTGGATCAACCAATGTCCACACATCATTGACCTTCATGGACTTCATTTTGGATTTCATGGCCTTAAGATATTTCTCAAAATCGGATCTCTGCATAGCATCCATATAGGTGATCGAATCCTCATCATTCTCATCGAGTTTGATAGGATCACCATCCCAAATCAATAAATTATAGTATCTATCCAAGTGATGTGGTACTTATCGCATCGCCTTAATGATGTAGGTATATTAGGCTCTAGATCTGATCTAATGAAATCTGACTTAGATTCAGCTATAAGTGTCGATTTGTCTACCTGTTGAACTTCATCAAGTTCTATCTTAGAGGCAATAGTTCCTTCATCAAGAAACTCCTTTTTCAAAAAGGTTGCCTTAAGGTTGATGAACACCTTTTATTCATTAGCATGGTGGAAATAGTATCCTTTGGTTTCTTTTGGGTATCCTATGAATGTGCACTTGTCAGACCTAGGTCCAAGTTTATCTATAACTAATCGTTTGACATAAGTTGGACACCCCTAAATCCTAAGGTATGAAAGTACTGGCTTATGCCCTATCCATATCTCATATAGAGTCTTAATTATAGACTTACTTGAAATTCTATTTAACAGATAATAAGCTAATTCGAGTGCATATCCCTAGAAGAATATCAATAAGTCAACAAAATCCATTATGAATCGGACCATGTCTAATAGAGTCTGATTCCTCCTTTCAGACACACCATTATGTTGTGGTATTTCTGAAGAAGTCTATTGAAAGAAAATTCCATTTTCTCCTAGATATGCATGAAACTCACCGAAAATGTATTTCCCTCCTTGGTCAGATCGAAGAGTTTTAATACTCTTTAAAGTTTATTTTTCTACTTCATTTTAGAATCATTTGAATATTTCAAATGAATTCGACTTGTGTTTCATCAGATAGATATATCTATATTTGGATAGATCATCTATGAAAGTGATGAAGTAGAAATATCCATCTCTAGCACTTATGCTCGTTGGTCCACATACATCAGTATGTACTAAACCTAAGAGCTCAGTGGCTCTCTCACCTTTTCCAATAAAAGATGATTTGATCATTTTACCAAGAAGATAGGACTCACAGGTTGGAAGTGATTCACAATCACTAACTTTGAGGATTCCCTCTTAAGTCAACCTGTTTATCCTATTCTTATTTATATGACCTAGTCTACAGTGCCATAAGTAGATATCTAATACACTATCTAATCTAGGGTGCTTGCCAGTTGAATAGACTATGTTAACAGGTTATGATAGCATATACACACCATTATTCAAATATCCACAAAAAATAGTAACACCATTCATAATGATATTATAAATTTATTTATTTATCAAAATTTTATAATCATTTTTGGCTAAAAGACTTATAAAAATAATATTTAAAAAGAAATTAGAACAAAAATGATAATCACTAAGAATAACGATATGAGACTCAAATACAAGTTTTAGGATTCTTAAAGCTAGAATTGGAACTGGTCTTCCATCTCCAACATTCAGGAACCTTTCATCTTGCTCAAATCTCCTACTGACCTACAATCTTTGCAATAAATTATAAATATGGTAAGGACTATCGATATTCAATACCCAGTCAGTAATATCACAAATAGAGAAATTACAAGTTGTTATCATATAAATATCTTGCTTAGCAATAGCTTGCTTCTTTTTCTACCTGTTTGGATCTAGGGAGGTAATATACTGAGGATAGTTTCTTTTTCAGTACTCCCACTTCTTGCAAAAAAAGTATTTAGCTTGACTCTTATCGGGCTTGATCTTCTTGATCTAGCCGTGCATAGATGTTCCAGCCTGAACTTGCACCTTCTTTGCTTTCTTCTTCATGTTCTTCTTTCTTTTTCTAAAGGATCGAGAACTAGAAGATGAACCTCCCACTAAGTTCACCGACTCCTTGTGGAGTTGATGACCCTTCTCAAAGTTCTGAAGCAACCCTAGTAACCCATGGTAGTCTACTTTAGGCTTTTTTATTTTGAAATGAGTGAGGAATGGGAGAAAAGACTTGGGCAGCAAGTTCAGTATTGCATCCTTCCCAAGCTCTTTATGCAAGAAAAAGTCGAGCTTGCTCAATTGCTCTATCAGCACGATCATGTACAGTACATGATCAGTGATAGAAGCTGCATCTCACATCTTGGTGTTGAAGATGGCACAACTAGTCTTATGCCTCTCCACATCATCGGGTGTGCCAAAGAAATCCTCCAACACTTGAAGCATGTGCTTTGGCTAACCCATCTCAAATCTACGACTGAACTCGTCGCTCATGGTAGCCAGCATAATGCAGCACGTCGTGGTTCGATAACTAAGCCACTTTTGATAAATATCTCTGATTGTCCCATGTGCATTGGGAGCTGGCTCCTCAAGTGCAAGATCCGTCAACACATATAGGATCCGTTCATGCTCTAGGACTATCTTCAACTTTTGATACCAGCTACTGAAGTTGGATCCCACCAAATTATCATTATCTAACAATGATCGGAGTGATAGAAAAGTGGCCATATCTGCATAAAAAAAATCATAATCTAATTAGTAATTGATTCATTAAATCTAAAGATTTGAACTTTAATCAAAAGATTCTTCCACTATTTTATTCGAATTGATAGTTTCTACCTCCAATTCAAGAAATTATCCTAATTTCTTAGTGGGTACTAGAATCCACATAAATTGCACACAAGCCCAACATTGGTTAGCCAACTCATGTACATAGAAGGATAGGTTCATGACCAATTATTTCTTCAAATAATTTTTAATAATTAAATTTTACCCCAATCCCTAATCAGTAGGCTTTAGCCTCCACTGAAAAGGTCTGATAAGGTCCAAATACTAATATGACCATATTTGGCCGATCTAACCAATGAATGATTAGGTCCAACTTTGGTTCACTAACCTAACCATCATTTAGAAAGATGTAGCAAGGAAATCATATAATGAATAATAATTTCATTAGCCGATAAGCACCAGACCTTTGGGCCTCCAATGATTATTCAACTAATGAACCCATTATCATCAACTTAATGGAAGGCTATGATCCAGTTATCAACATAACTATTTTATTTTAAGGATCTAATAATTTTAGAAGATTTTAATTTAAGAAAGAGAGAAGGTCGGATGAACCAACTTATTATGATCCTCCCACTGGCTTCACCAAGTCAGCTTAAGTGAGACCATTTATAGGTTGGTCTAGGAGCACCTAAATCTGTCACACTGATTTACCTAGCTGACATGGGTCAACTCGAATAGTCAAGTGATCGAATCAAAACATAATCACATCAAGAGGTCAGGTAAGTTCGATTGGTGGGAGGGTCTACCAAAGCTTGCCTTAGACACCACAGAAATGGTCAGGTAAGCAGACTACCAATTAAAGACCACCAGCCTGGTTTACCTTAGACAGTAATTGGTTTAATTAATTTTAATTAGATCAACCTAACAGTTTATGCTAGATCACGTAGCCAAGAATCAAGTCCATCTTGGATCTTGTTAAAGACATAGACTGACTAACTACAACTATTATAATTGATCTAGAGAATCCTTGATCTAATCTAAGACAATAATTGATTAGATTAAGTCAATTCCTAATTAAGTTCATTCTTTAATCTAACCCTAGGTCTAACCCAATTAATAGACCTAATCCTCACTAACCCATTTAACCCAATGTGTTATGATTTATATCTTAGGATCTTCAATTTACAATCCTAGATCCTAATCAAACAACTTTTTTAATTATTAATTAAGTTTTAGGCTAAAGGTTGGGGTTTGGCTTTTTGAAAATGATTTTCATATTTATAAAATATTTTTAAAACATGGTTCTACCAACTTAATTCATAATCAATATGCAAAAAAGATAAGCATGAAACTACTTTAGATCTAATCTAAATAGGTTTATGTAATTGAAATAGTTTCAACTCCAATCAATCATAAATTATCTTAGATCAAATCTAACATATTTATCATGATTAAAATTAGATAAAAATATTTTTAATTAGATAATAAAATTTTTTAGATCTAATCTAAAATTTTATGATCAATGTTTTAGATCAGCACGTATTAGGATAACCTCTCCACTTACGGGATAAATCTTACAACAGGACAACCTTATAATCAGTTCGTGCAATTTAAAACTTTTATTTTTAGATCTAAAATAATTTTAAATCTAATAAATTATAAATAAAATTAGATCATATCTAATAAATTTATGATAAGAAGTAGATCTACATGAACTAGAATAACCTCTCCACTGTAAGAGATAAACCTTACAGCAGGACAACCCTATAATCAGTTCGTGTAATCTGATTTTTAATTTTAGATTTAATAATTAGATTATAAATTAGATCTAATCTAAGAAATAATTTAAATATGCATAAATAATCATATAATAAATAACCTACTCTGATATCAATTGTTGGAACAAGATCTAGGATTTTTAGGCTACATCTTGAAACTTTTTCAGGATTAGGCAGCGGAAGACTTAAATAAATCAATATTTATTTGTAAAACTAGATAATACCTTAGATCTAAGATTTAATTACATAATTATAGCATGATGTTAAATCAAAAATTAAAAATAAAAAGGAAAGAATAAGTGTTGATCATATCAACATAGATCTACACTAGATCAGAATCATATAAGTAACAAGAGATCAAATCTTTGTTACCTATGCAAGTTGGATGTACTTACTTGCTGATATGGGTTGAAGGATAGAGACCTAAGCCGCACACATATCCGGCCTCTAGAAAATGTCCATACGAGCCCACAAACTCTGATCAGAAGTCCGATGTAGAAAATCAGCATAGTATGCTAGTACTATGCTGATCCTTCTTTGACAGTTGATCTGGTGCTTCCTTCTTCTAGATTTGGACTCTTCCAAAGATTAGAGAAAGGAGGAGAGATTACTGATCTAAGACACTCTCAAGTAATCTCAGAAAGGAGGAAGAAAAGAGAGGAACAAGATAACTCTAGAAGAAGACCCTCTTCTTCTTCCTATTCTCTCACCTAGACACCTAGATTGGTGTCTATGAAAACCCAACACCCAAGAACCCTTTCCCTCTAATTTTCATACACTCAAAACCTAAGATTTGTGTTCTATGAAAAATTCAAGTAAAAATTTATTTTAAATAATAAGTTATGGAAGAGCCTTATCTAGGTCAATTTTCAAGACAAGGCAGGTTGTTGGGGTGCCCAACACTTGGGCACCCCCTCCTCATCCCATGCCATGGACCACCTAAGATTAGTACACAAAATGCCTTCTTTTACCATGGAAAACAAAGAAAGAAAATCAGGTGTGGGCGGCATAAGGGAAGGAATCCAAGTTTGTTAGGATTCTATCACATAGGATCCAAACAAACCACAACAACTTACCTTCTTAAGCCAATGTCCATATTTATTCCAAATAAGAGAGAGAGAGGGAGAGGGAAAGGGGACGTGTGTGAAAGGTTGGTGAGAGGGGATTCAATGCCAAAAATAAAGGAAGAATGGCATGGGGTCAAGGTAGGGTCAAGGTGGCACAAGATATGGAATCCTAGTCATACTAGGATTCTTATTTTGACTTGTTCAAACATGGTTTCTCAAACCAAGTCTTAGGTCCTAAACTAATTAAGAACTTATTTAAATCATATTAAATTAAATTAAATTTTGATTTAATTTTCAAATCAAATTAGGAAATTGGGTTGACTCAAGTCCTTATTGAACTAGGACAAGTTCTTCCTTACACTTAGCTTATCCAATAAACCAATTGAACCTGATCCAATCAAGCCCAAACCAAATATAATTAAATTATATTTAATTAGATTTAATCTTAACTTTTTGATTTAATTAAATTAAGCTAATTAATAATCAAATTGCTAATCGATCCTCCTACAATACTTGCACTAGGTTAAACATTAGTTGTATCGATCGTTTAACTCTAGAATGATTCTTAATCATTGATCAATTATTTGATCAGATCATAAATTCTAATGTGTGTGACCTCGTAGGTTCAAACCTAAGCTAATTTTATAGGTGTAAATTTTTATACCAGTCGAAGTGACCGTCTAGCAATAGTACCTGATAGTCGGATAGGTCGAATATGTAGAACAACATCCTTAGAACCCATGTAGATAATTTTTATATAATTCATCCTCTTGACCAAAAAGCTCATAGGATACCTTAGAGTTCAACTATCACCTCTGATCAGATTGTCCATATTATATTTTAAAATATCAAATCCATCTGATGGAGTATCCTGGCCAAGGTTTTGCTTTATTGAAATACAGTGATACATTGTTCTCCAACTCTTGGAGTGGTCAATCCCATCTTGATGATACACCAACTTTGTAAGTACTTGACTATTCCCAAAATCCTTTTATTACTGAATTAGAAATTTAGTTAGTCCAATACCAAAGCATAGTGAGTTGCTTGCAAGTCACTTAGGTGATCTCAGGTGTAAGGGACACTTTTACCTATATCCCACTAGAGACATTCTTGATAGCAAAATACTCTGGAGTTGGTCATGTTCAATGATGATGTATCCTTACATCTCACCTGTATACCATACCAGTGTCTCCATACTCATTGGTTAAGAGGACAACCAACCTATATTGCATACAATGATCTATGCTTGATAGATGTTGTCATCCTAATTAAGAGCCTATCATTTGGTCGTGAACTATTTTAAGAAGTAATCAATAAATCCTCTCTTTATCAAAGCTAAATAGTTCTAAGGACTTCATCACAATAATGAAGTTCATTAGAAGATGAATACTTAATGATAAAAAAATATCAAAAATATATTTTTTTAATTAATGAATCAATTACAAATATAGTATAGCACAACCATTTGCAGGCTAATGATTAGCTTTGGGATACATTTTTCAACACAACCATCTCCACTTGAAGCACTCAAACAATCTATTCTCCATAGTGCAGTAGGAGGGCAAATCCCTCCAAGAGTACACGGCCCATTTCAACATGGCCATTCTTGAAGTAAAAGACTTCAATGAGTCCATCGCAATGTCAGCCCTGAAGCGAGGACTCAAAAGTTACTATTTGACCTTCTCTCTCAATAAGAACTTCCCAAAAAACTATGAAGCAATGCTAGACCGAATCCAGAAGTATGCCTACACTGAGAAAGAAGAAAAGCTGAGCAAAAAGAAGAAGAAAAAAGGATAAAGAAGAAAAGAAGTGACCTTGCGAGGAAGAACACAAGAATCAGAGGAGTAGCAGTAAGCCACCTTGAAAAAATTTGAGCTCTTGAAGTCCTCCCTAGAAATTCGATAGCTATGCTTCTCTATGTTGTGAAAATAGTTTCCACACTTGGACCAACATGGCCGCTGGTGGTCAACCAAGTAATAAGGAAGAACTTCTTAGAGATTACTATGGAAGCATGATCAATGGATTCAAAGAATAGAGAAGAAGAGTAATAAAAATTTTTGGGAGAAAAGATCTTTATTTCAATGAATTCCTTATCATCTACAATCTTGACCTATTTTTAATATATATACTTTATAAAAGGGTCAAGCTCCAAGCTCATAGAAAAACTCTCCAAACCCAACCAACCCACGTACACAAAAACAAACCCATGAAAACTAAGCTGATCAGTTTTAGACTGAGCAGGCTAACCTGCGAGTATGTCGACTCAGTCTGAGACTGAGCCAACCCAATTGTGTACCATGCTGAAATTTCCAAAAATATTATGTTCTATCTAGATTTTTCTCTAAGCCATAGCCAACCTAGTCTTGGATTGAGCCAACCAGTTCCCAACTTAGTCAACCCAATCTTAGGATGACCCGGCTAAGTTTCTAAACTTTGCTATCTAGGCTGATTTCTCTTTTGGCTTACTCCCATCTTCCCATGACCTATCTTTTTATCTTTCCAAGACTTGGGAGCACCACTTCTGAGCTCACATTCTCCATCTTGGTGCTTCCAAGTCCTTGTGAACTCATCTTTTCTCATCAGACCCATTCGTGCCACATACATCTGAAAGCTATCTCTGGAGAGTACCTTCGTGAGCGCATCAGATTGATTCTCCTTTGTATGGACCTCATCAGTTCAACCTCACCTTCCTCCACTAGCTCTTTGATCCTGTGGTACCTCACATCTATATGCTTGGTGTGCACATGATAGACTGGGTTCTATGCAGGCAGCACAGCACTCTAACTACCACTATATAGTTTAACCTTGCTCTGCACCACCCCCATCTCAACAATCAGCCTCTTAAGCTAAAATGATTCCTTTCTAGCCTCAGTAATGCTAATATACTCAGCCTCTGTGGTAGACAAGGTTGTGATTGATTGAAGAGTTGATCTCTAAGACACTAGTCCACCATACATGCAGAAGAGATATCCAGTAGTAGACCTTCTTGTATCAAGATTACCTGCATAAGTCACATCTACAAACACTTCTAGAGGATCTGAACCTTTATCTTCAAATTCTCTCGACTGCCCACCAAACACCAAACCATAATCCCTTGTTTTCTATAGATATCTAAATATCTACTTCAATGCTTTTCAGTATTCCTTTCCAGGGTTAGCCATGTATCTACTAACCGTGCTCACTGTATGTGCTATATTTGATCTACAGCATATCATAGTGTACATCACACTACCTATAGCATTCGCATAATGGACTCCATCCATGTACTCTCTTTTTTTCTGACTGGATGCTTTGATACTTGGAGAGAGACATATAGCTCGGCAATGGTGTCTCTATAGGTTTGGACTTCTCTATCCCAAACCTCTCTAAAACTTTTTGGATAATCCTCCTTGTGATAAATGGAACACTCCTTTGCACCTATCTCTGCAAATATCCATTCCAAGAATTTTTAGTGCTGGACCCAGATCCTTCATCTTAAATTCAACTGATAATGCTCTTTCTAGCCCTTTTACAGCCTCATACTTCTACTGGCTTTGAGTATATCATCAACATACAATAGCAGGTATAGGGCATCCTTCTCATCTATATTCTTGATGTAGACACAACTATCATGTTCACATCTGACAAATCCCAGGCTCAAAACAAAGCTATCAAATCTGTGATACCATTGATGAGGAGATTATTTCAGGCCATATAGTGATCTTCTTAGTAAACACATCTTTTTCTCCTGTCCAATCTTCATGAAACCATCTGGCTGCTTCATATAATGTTTTTGCTCCAATATGCTATGAAGGAAGGCCATCTTCATATCCATATGTTCCAACTTCATGTTGTACTGTGCCACCAATGATAGCAAAACCCAAATAGAAGTATGACGCACCACATTTGAGAAAACTCCTATCGAATCTATCCCTTTCCTTTATGAGTATCCCTTTGCTACCAGCCTTGTCTTGAATCTGACTCCATCTTGTTCTGAAGGTGCCTCCTTCTTTATGAACACTCACTTTGAGCCAATAGATTGAGCACCTTCTGGAAGATCAACCAGCTACCATGTTTGATTTTTATTCAGTGATTCCATCTCCTCCATCATGGCATGCATCCACGACTCATGGTCTTCACTCGTCATGGTCTTTGCATAATTCTCTAGATCTCTATTAGCAGTGATGAGTGCATAGGAGATAACCTCATCAATGGCATATCTAACTTGCCATCTAACAGTCACTGGGGCTTGTGCAAAGCCACTCCTACAGGCACATCTCTACTTAAAATCTATGGCTGATCTTGCACATCCATCTAAACCGTTGGCCCTTCATGCTGATTTTTAATCTAAAATAAAACTTTTCAACCCAACTCCACCTCAACAGGAATACTCCTGTAAGTGGATGTAACCTGGATGCCATCATTCTCTGACTGGCCACCGCTATTCATCTTTATTTTTTTAGTTGCTCCTATACTCCTAGGCCTCTCCAAGATGCTCTTTCAATCAAAAATGACATCCCTACTGATCACTATCTTCTGTGCTTTAGGATTCCACAGTAGGTACCCCTTGACTCCTTATGCATACCCTATGAATGTCATCTTTTGAGATTTAGGATCCAACTTACTCCTCTCGATTGCCTCCATATGTGCATAGACTGTGCAATCGAATACCTTTAGGTGGCCAAGCTCCACCTTTTTGTCCTCCAAACTTCCTCTGGAATGCCTCCATTCAGCTTACAATGAGGGGACCTGTTCATAAGAAAATAAGAAAAAGTTAAAACATCATCCCAAAAGGATTTTGAAAGTGATGTCTACAGTCTTAAACTCCATATCTTTTCGATCTATGTCTGGTTCATCCTTTCTATGACACCATTCTACTGGGGAGTCATCTTCAATGTATAATGATGTTTGAGATGTGGTGGTGGTGGATTTAGATGGATTTAGATGCCATGTTTGAGTCATCTTCACTGTATAACCTAGTTACATGCCATGGTAAAGGTGGATTTAGATGTGGTGGTGGTCCTGAATTCGAGCGGACCTTGCATGGTTCAAAGAAAGCGAGTTAGAGGGACTCCGCAGCAAGTCCTATTGGCAATGTAGCTTGCTAAGGGGTTGAGAATGGGACTTTCAACATACATTATGTCTATTCAAGAGGAAGACCTACCAGAGGAAGAAGAGATTCCAGCAACCATCGAGGGTGTTCTCACTAAATTCAGGGATGTGATGCCCCCTAAATTACCTAAGCAATTGCCGCCAAGAAGAGAAATCGATCACTGGATTGATTTGGTGTAGGGAGCACATCCACCAGCTCAAACACCATATAGGATGGCCCCACCTGAACTCTAGAAGATAAGAAGACAGCTAATGGAGTTGGTGTACCGTGGATTCATCCGACCTTTGAAGAGTCCATATGGAGCATCGGTACTTTTTTAAAAGAAGCATGATGGTTTGTTGAGACTCTACATCGACTACAGGGCCCTTAACAAACTCATGGTGAAGAACAAGTACCCCATTCCATGGATTGATGACTTGTTCGATCAACTTGGTAAGGCACGGTGGTTTTTCAAGTTGGATCTTCGTAGCAGGTACTATCAAGTTTGCATGGCAGAGGAGGACATTGAGAAGACTGCATATTTGACAAGGTATGGGAGCTTCGAATATCTTGTCATGCCTTTCGGCCTCACCAATGCTACAGCAACCTTTTGTGCTTTGATGCAATGTGTACTCCATGACTTTATCGATAAATTCATGGTAATATACTTGGATGATATTGTTGTCTACAGTCGGACATTGGACGAGCATGTGGCGCACTTGAGGCAAGTCTTCTCCATCCTATGGCAATACCAGCTCTTTGTGAAGAGGGAGAAGTGCGTGTTTGCATAGTGGAGGGTGTCGTTCCTCGGGCACATGATTGGGGATGCAAACCTCATAATAGATCCCTCGAAGATTTCAGCTATAGCCAAGTGGGAGGTACCTACATATGTTACATACGCTCTTTTATTGGTTTGGCAAATTATTATAGGAGGTTCATCACTGGATATTCAAAGTTATGCACCCCGTTGACCGATTTGTTGAAGAAGGCATTCGATCGTCTCAAGCAGGCAGTCATAGAGGAGCCATCCTCATGCTATTGAAATTCTCAATTTCTTTCGAAGTTCATACGATGCATCATATTTTGCCATTAGAGGGGTGCTCATATAGGAAAGACACCCAATGGCCTACGAGAGTCAGAAGTTGAATGACACCAAGCATAGGTATACGATTCACGAAAAGGAGATGATAGTGGTTGTGCATTGCCTTAGAACCTGGTGCCATTACCTCCTCGGATCTAAGTTTGTGGTGCGCACAGACAATGTGGCCATAAGCCACTTCCAAACCTAGCCAAAGCTCATCCCAAAGCAAGCGAGATGGCAGCAATTTCTCACTGAATTTGATTTCCACATCGAGTATAAGCCTGGCCAAACCAATTCGATTCCTGATGCCTTAAGTAGAAAGGCGCAATTGACTATAGTTTCTTCCACTTCTAGACCAGCAAGTGACTTAATGGAGAGGGTCAAGACCAAGATGGAGAAGGATCCATGGGCCACATCAATGGATGAACTCATCAAGGACAGCAAGGTGCACCATTTCTAGACCGAAGGTGAGCTGATTTTGACACGGCAATGGCATGTCTATGTGCCTTTAGGTGGAGGGCTGAGGTACGAGGTGCTGTAAGAGCATCATGATTCTATGTAGGTAGGACATCAGGGGGTGCATCGAACCGAAGCTCTCATAGAACATAGCTACTATTGGCCAAATATGCGAGATGACATTGAGGGGTATGTTCGCACTTGTCTAGTATGCCAACAAGACATGGTTGAACATTAGCGGCCTATGGGGTTGTTGGAGCCATTGCCTACACCAGAGTGTCCATGGGAGAGTGTCTCCATGGACTTCATCATCAGGTTACCTCCAGTGGAAGGGTATAGCTCCATCATGGTAGTGGTGGATCGCTTCTTGAAGTATGGAGTCTTCATTCCAGCACCTACTACTTGTCATGCAAAGGACGTGGCATGATTGTTCCTCATATATATGGTGAAATATTGGGAGATACCGTAGAGCATTATTTTTGATCGCGATGCTCACTTCATGGGAATATTCTGGATTGAGTTATTTTGGATACTCGAAATGGAGCTGAAGATGTCCACGGCTTTCCACCCTTAGACTGATGGCCAAATAGAACAAACAAATGCATTACTGGAGATGTATTTGAGACACTATATGAATGCCAACTAGCGAGATTGGATGATACTCTTGGACCAAGCCCAATTTAGTTACAACTTGCAGCGATCGGAGTCGATCAGTAAATCACCATTTGAGGTGATAACAGGACAGCAACCAGACACTCCAGGGAGTATCGGAGTGGACTATGTGGGACATAGCCCAACCACCTATAGGTTCATGAGGGATCTGAAGGAGGATATAGATTTGGTTAGGTCTCCTTATTGAAGGCGACTAAATGGATGAAGAAGTGGGCTGACATAAAGCGGCATGCTACTAAGTTTCAGATTGGTGATCAGGTATTGGTGAAACTCTACCATCACATGAGATTGAAGTCGGACTACCACAAAGCACTCGTGAAAAGGTATGGAGGCCCCTTCATCATCACCCATCGAATTGGAGAGATCGTGTACCAGTTGTCGCTGTCTTCCAAGTTGAAAGTGCATTCGATGTTCCATGTGTCTTTGTTGAAGCCATTCAAAGAGGACACAACCGACCCTTCTCGAGCTCAAAGCGAGAGAGCTCCAGTGGCCGTACAAGTTCATTACGCCAAGAAGGTTTCTGAAATCAAGACGGACATGAAGAAGAGCAGTCGGGTGCAGTACTTAGTTTGATGGAGAGGACTAGCAGACTCAGAAGTGAGTTAGGAGTATGGTGATGAACTATGGCAGTTTGAAGACATCTTAAACAAGTACCACCTAGCCTCATCGGGGGTGACTTCGGCTTAGGTGGGGGAGGATGTCATGGCTCCTGGAATCGGGGTTGGACCAGACACGGGTCAAGGTGCAAACCAGATTGGGTTGCTGAATGGGTTCGAGGTCTGACTACACTCTCTTAAGATTTGGACAACTTAGAAACCAAATTTGAGCCCTAGAATTACCTGGGGAAATGTGTACAAGATCTATAAGGAGTACTCAAGAGAATGGGGCTAGGGCAAATGTCTCGAGATGTACATTGGTCAATAAAGAAGCTAGTGCAATGGGGCATAACAGAATGTACGTAGTTTACCCATGCAACTTTGTGCAATATTCTAGAAACTCTATAGAAGTTAGTTCAAAGTGTGTAAGGCATTATCTTAAACAATTTTTCATTCCAAATCCAATAGATCAAGTTTTGTTGCAATCCGAATTTATGTGAGTCATGAACATGGTAGTTTTATCTGACTGCATAGAGTCTTGCGGGAATGGGGATTCTGAGTTTATCCATATCTTGTACTTAGAGAGTTGACTTCATGAGGGACTTGTAATCTAGGGTTGTTCCTATATAAAAGGACACTCAAGGGTGGGGTTAGAGATCAGAGAGAGAGAGGGAGAGAAAGAGATCATCTAAGGATCCTCTTGTATCTATGAGAGATCGAGAGACTGGGAGACCTTCTACTATAAACCAGCGAGTGGTTATTTAATAAAAGTTCTCTTCCCTTTATTTCTTCTTCTTCTTCATGGTGTTTCCTAGTGTCGCATTCCACTGTGTTCTAGTTATTGTTGGACATGGCCTAGGTCATTGAGACTAGGTTCCTATGCTAGGAAGGTTGATCGGTTCTCTTCTGCCCTATGAAGAGCTGACCTAGCCACACGTTATTGGAATTTGCTCTAAGACTCCTTCGTACATGACATTAGTAAGGTCACTCATATGACCCATCTAATAGTGTCATAGCTGATATAAGAGCTACTCATCCTGTGCTGTTGCTAGCACCTCGACACTATCGTTCATCATTGAGCCTTCCATTCTATTAAAATTGTTGCTTAATATTTTACCTCTCATCACCACCAAAGCTTCCTTAGAAATTTTCAGACATTCACTCCTAGCCTGGCTACTAAAAGCATAATCTTGCTCCTCCAAGTAGCCCAAAGAAATCAAATTCTTTTTCAATTTTGGTACATGCCTGATATTTGGTAATGTACGAATAATCCCATCATACATCCTCACCCTGATTGAGCCAACTCCAGCTACTCTTGACTAGTGATCATCCCCAAGGCTGATACTTGCTTCATCGATCTTCTAGTAGATAGAAAACTACTCCCGATGAGATGTATAGTAGTGCGAGTATGTTGAATCAAATATCCATATAGTATCGTACTCTATGGATCCATCTGATATAACTAGCAGATCTTCTTCACTGCTCACCGAAGCTATATCATCACTCTTGTTGGCCTTCCCTTTTTCTGACCCCAAAAGGAGATAATCTCTTCTCAGATGTCTAGGCTGATGACATTTATAACATGTCAATGTCTTCCTCTGAACCCAAGACATTGATGTGCCTTTGGATTTTCCTCTTGTCTTCTTCTTTAATCTTTCCTATCTTTCATTCATAGCCAAGATCTTGGACTTGGGATCTTCTTTACAGATCTTTTTCCTCTACTCATTCGATCTGAGTACACCAATAACTTCTTCATAGTTAAGGATCTCCTTCTTATAAACTAAAGTTGTTATGAGACCATCATATGAGCTTGGGAGAGAACAAAGCAACAGCAACGCCCGATCTTCCTTGTCGATCTTCACATCCAAACTCATCACCTCAGAACATACCTGATTGAACCTTTGGATATATGCAATAAGATATCTGCCTTCGGGCATCCTCAGACTATATAGCTATTTCTTCAACCATAGCTTATTCATCATGTTCTTCCCCATGTTTGTGTTCTCCAGTCTCATCCAAAGCTTCTTTGCCATGGTCTCTATGCAAACCTCGAGTAGCACCTGATCGGCCAAGCACATTCTGATTGTGCCAAAAGCAATTTCCTCCATCTCTTCCCAATCCTCAGCATTGATTATTTTTGATCCTCTTATCAAGACCTTGTAGATCCTCTGCTAAACCAACAAGTCCTTTACCCTTTGCTGCCATAAGGTAAAGCTCTCCTTATCGTCGAACTTCTCAAAATCCATCTTGAGTCCACTTGATCCCATGACTTTAAATAAGTCAAGAACAAAATCCTAACACCCTTTCATGATCACACACTAGCAAAACTATCCTTCAAAGAAGATTTAAGTGCTCTAGATCCTCTTTTCAACCTTCTATATCATCATTCCTCCGTATAACAAATCTCCACCTCAATCTAGAGACAACCACGAAGCAAACAAGAAGTTTTTAGGATAAAATCTGATGCAACATATCCTAGATGTAGAAATCTGAAGTATCTTCCTTCCTTCCATGCAACACCACTTTGATACCAATTATTATGAAAATTAATTCCACACTTAGATTGGCATAGCAGCTGGTGATCAGCCAAGCTGAAAGAACTAGATCTAGGGTTTCAAGGCTAGATCTTGAAACTTTTTCAAGATCGGGTAGGGAAAGACTAAAATAAATTAAAATTTATTCCTAAAAAGCAGAGAACCCCTAGACCTAAGATCCTATTACATGATTATAGCATGGGATTAAATCAAAAATTAAAAACATGAAGAAGAAGAATATGTTGATCATAATAACATGCATCTACACTACATCTAAAGCAGATATGTAATAACAGATCAGATCTATATTACCTATATAAGTTAGATGTTCTAACTTACTAATTCAGGTTTGAGGATGATGCTCCAAATTGCACATATGTCCAACCTCTAAGAGATATCCATACGAGCCCATGAACCCTAATCAGAAGTCCTATGCAGGAAATCAGCACAGTATGCTAGTATTGTGCTGATCATTCTTCGATAGTCGATCCAATGCTTCCTTCTTCTGAATTTGGACTCCTCCAAAGAATATAAGAAAAAGGAGAGATTTCAAATTTAAGATACTCCCAAATAATCTAAAAAAGGAGAGGAGAAGAAAAGAACAAAGCAATCCTAAAAGAAGATGAAAGAATCAGATCTAGGATTTCAGAGCTAGATCTTGAAACTTTTTCAAGATCAGATAGTGGAAGACTAAAATTAATCAAAAATAATTTTTAATACCATAGAATGTTCTATTACATGATCATGGCAGAACATTAAATTAGAAATTAAACATAAGAAAGAAAATAAAACATGTTAAGCATATCAACATGCATCTACACTACATCTAATGCAGGTACGTAAAATAGATCAGATCTATTATCTATGCAAGTTAGACATTCTAACTTACTAATCCAGGATTGAGGATGATGTTGTGAGTTGCACACACATCCGACCTCTAGGAGTCATCCACACGAGCCCACGAACTACGATTAGAAGTCTGATGCAGAAAATCAGCAAAGTATACTAGTACTATGTTGATTATTCTTTAACGATCAATCTGGTGCTTTCTTCTTTTGGATCTAGACTCTTCCAAAAATGGGATAGAGGAGAGATTACAGATCTAAGACACTCTCAAATAATCTTGAAAAGGAGGAGAAAAAGAGATGAACAAGACAACCCTAGAAGAAGACCCTTTTCTTCTTCTTTGTTCTCTCACCAAGATACTATTGAAAATTATGTTCCAAAGTCAATCATCAGCTTGTTGACAGTTGAGATATTATAATTAATTTATTAATTAATAAAAAATATTTTGGCATCTTTTTTCATCACAAGTTTACATCTTTTAATGAACTCCATTGCTGTGACGAAGTTCTTAGGACTATTTAGTTTCGATAAAGAGAGGATTTATCAATTAGTCCTTAAATTTATTCACAATCAAATGATAGGCTGTTAATTAGGATGACAGCATCTATCAAGCATAGGTTGCTATATGCCATATAGGTTGGTTGTCCTCTTAACCAAGGTATGTGGAGACACTAGTATGGCATATAGGTGAGATGTATGGGTACATCATCATTAAACATGACCAACTCCAGAGTATTCTACTATCAAGAATGTCTCTGATGGGATATAGGTATAAGTATCCCTTAGACCTAAGATTACCTCAGTAACTTACAAGCAACTCACTATGCTTTGGTACTGAACTAACTGAATTTCTAATTTAGTAACAGAAGACTTCTGGGCATAGTCAAGTACTTGAGAAGTCAGAGTATGATCAAGATGGAATTGACCACTCCAAGAGTTGGAGAAGAATGTATCACTATATTTCAATATAGCAAAACCTTGGCCAGGGTAATCCATCAGATGGATTTGGTATTTTGAAATACAATGTGGACAACCTGATTAGAGTTGATAGTTGAACTCTGATGTATCCTACGAGTATTATGGTCAAGAGAATGAATTATATGAAAACTATATCCACATGGGTTCTAAGGATGGTGTTCT
Source organism: Cocos nucifera (assembly GCA_006176705.1). Lineage (NCBI taxonomy): Eukaryota > Viridiplantae > Streptophyta > Magnoliopsida > Arecales > Arecaceae > Cocos > Cocos nucifera. The sequence goes on from QRFJ01000113.1 coordinate 1,682,052, forward strand.
ATACCTTCGACCTATCCGACCATTGGATATCATTACTAGATGGTCACTTTGATTGATATAGAAATTTATTTTTATACTACTGAATTAGATTTGGACCTATGAGGTCACACACATTAGAGCTTATGATCTGATTGGATGGTTGATCAATGATTAAAAATTATTCTAGGGTTAAACAATCAATACGATTGGTGTTTAACCTAGTACAAGTATTATAGGAGGATCGATTAGCAATTGGATTGCTAATTGGCTTAATTTGATTAAAGCAATAGGTTGAGATTAAGTCTAATTAAATATAATTTAATTAGATTTGGTTTGTGCTTGATTGGATCAAGTCCAATTGGTTTATTGGATAAGCCAAGTGCAAGGACTCGGATTAATCTAATTAGATTAAGTCTAAATAGGACTCGGATTAATCTAATTTTCTAATTTGATTAGAAAATAAATTAAAATTAAATCTAATTTAATCTAATTTAATTAAATGGGTTAGAGCATTATTTAATTGGATTGATTTAATCTTTATTTTATTTGATTAAAAGATCTTGTTTAACCAAGTCAAAATAGGAGTCCTAGTGCGACTAGGACTCCCTATCTCCTTGCGCCACCTTGGTCCCAATGCCCTCCATACCTATTTTTTAGGTATTTTTCATGGAAAATCCCTTTCTTCTTAATTTTCATGCCCCCTCTCTCCCTCGAAGTCATATTTAGAAGTTAGGTTGAAGACCAAGTCAAAGGAGGAATTGGTTTTTCTTAGGATTCTTTGAGATAGAATCCTTGTTGACCAAAACATCTTCCCTTGAGTGCCACCCCCTTTTTTAATTAATTATTTTCTTATTCTATGAAAATAATATCCTTTTTTATGCACCTTCCCTTATTGGTCCATGCCAAAAATTATCAAGGAGGCACCCAAGAGTTGGGCGCCCCAGCAACTTTCCATGTTTGGATATTCCTAGTCTAGGAATTTGACCTAACTTGGACTCTTCTTTTTTCCTATTTATTGGATGAATTTTATTCTAAATTTTTTATTAAATATAGATCATTGGGAGAGATTTAGGGTGTGCAAAAATTAGAGGAAGAATATCCTTGACCATGGGGGTTCCATAGGCACCAAACTAGGTGTCTAGGTGAGAGAAAAGAGAAGAAGAAGAGGGTCTTCTTCTAGAGCTGTTTTATTTTCAATCTCTCCTCCATTCTTTTGAGTTTTTTTGAGAGAGTCTCAAATCAAAAAATTCTCATCTTCCTTCTCATATTTTGGAGAGTCCAAAATTTGAAGAAGGGAGCACTGGATCGACCATCAAAGAAGGATCAGCACAGTACTAGCATGCTGTGCTGATTTCTTGCATCGAACTTCAGATCAGAGATTGTAGGCTCGTATGGATGATTCCTAGATCCCAAATATGTGTGTGGCTCATGACTTCATCCTCAAGTTTGAATCAGTAAGTTAGAACATCTAAACTTGCTCAGGTAATAGATCTGATTTATAAACTTCATACCTGCATTTGATGTAGTGTAGATCTAAGTTGATTTGATCAATCTTTTTCTTTCTTATTTAATTTTAATTTTTGATTTAATATCATGCCTTAATCATGTAATAGATCTGAGATCTAGGTATTTACATGATTATTTAAATAAATTTTAGATTTATTTAAGTCTTCCGCTACAAGATCTTGAAAAGTTTCAAGATATACCTGTGAAATCCTAGATCTAGTTTCTTCACCATATACATCACTATATATGAGACTTAGAACGTTATCGGCTTCTTCATCTTTTCTAGTAAAAGATTACTTTGTCATCTTTCTAAGAAGATAAGATTCATAGGCTATCAATGATTCACAATCATTGATATTGAGATTTTCCCCTTAAGCTAACTTGTTTATCTTATTCATGTCAATATGACTAAGCCTGTAATGCCAAATATAGACATTCATGACATAATCTAACTAGGGTGTGCACATTCTACTTATCTTAAGTCCTTGCAATGAACTGCATATGACCATTGATATCTAATACTCAGGTAGTAGAATTACATATAGAGAAGTTTTAAGGTGTTATCATATAACATCTTTAACGAGCAATTTTTGCTCCTTTCACTTGTTCAACCTGTTGTGGTCCAGGAAAGCAAGACAAATTTTCTTCCTAGGATCCTATTTTTGACATTAGAAGCACTATGCCTGATTTGAGTTAATCTTAGAGTAATTATTTTGACTGGGCTCAGAAGCCCCAATAAGAATCCATTCATACTGCTGAACCAATATTCAACTTTCGATACTGATTATTGAAGTTATGTCCATAAATCTTCACTGTCTAGCAGTGATAGGAGCAATTAGGATTTAGCCTTAATAGAGAACAATGACCTATTGTATATGAATCATTTTAAGTCTAAAGACTTAGACTTTAGTCTAACGGTTCTTCCACTATTTTATTCAAACTGGTAGCCTCTACCTCCAATTTGAGGAATTACTTTAATTCCCCAGTAGGTACTAGAATTTACATAGATTGCACACGAGTCCAACTTTGGTTGGCCCACCCATGTACATCTAAGGATAGGTTCATAACCAGTTATTTCTTCAAATAATTTCTAGTAATTTTAATTTTGCCCTAGGCCCTGATCAGTTGGCTTTGGCCTTCTCAGAAAAGGGTTCAATTAGGTCCAACCATTAACATGACCATACTTGGTGTATCTAACCAATGAATGATCAGGCCCAACTTTGGTTGGCCAACCCAACTATCATTAGAGAGACACATCCAAGTCATTATATGATGGATGATAATTCCATTAGTCAATAAGCACCAAGCCTTTGGGCCTCCAATGATTATTGAGTTAATGGACCCATTATCAAACACCTTAATGGAAGGCTATGACTTCGTTATCCCCATAACTGTATTATTTTAAGGACCTAATAATTTTAGAGAATTTAAATTATTAATGATTTAAGGATAGAAAGGACATGAACCAATTTGCTCCCACTGACTTCACCAAGTCAAGTCTTCCCACTAACTTCACAAGTCACTGATGAAGACTAGGATCAATTACGGTCCATAGGCACCTAAATCAGTCTCACTGAATAAAATCAGTCTCACTGATTTTCTATATGACATGGGTTAGCATGAATCAATGAGCAACCTAATCAAAAACTTGATTAACCACATTGGCCAGGTAAGTGAGATCGATGGAAGGGTCTGCTAAGGCTTGCCTTAGACACCATCAAAAATGGCCAGGTAAGCAGACTGTCAATTAACAACCACCAGTCTGGGATGTTAGACTTACCTTAGACACCAATTGGTTTATCAGTTTTGATTTGGTTTGCCTAAAGACTTGGGCTCAATCATTGAGCCACGATCAGCATCCATTTGTTAGATGTATGGACTTTGATCAACTACAAGTATTGAAGTGATCTATAGAAATGATCTAATCCTAATTAACTATTAATTAGATTTGATCAATTTCTTAACTATATCCATATTTAATCTAACCCTAGGTCTAACCCAATTAAGGACCGGATCAAAGCTAACCCATTTTTCTTTAAACCATGTTTTATAAAATTATCTTAGGATCTTCAAATCATAAACCTAGATGCTAAATAATCACTTAATTCTCAATTAAGTTCAATCCTTATGGGTTTAGGTTATGGAATCTTAGAACTAGTTTTTGATTTTATTGTTTAAAATATTTTCAAATTGTATTGAATCATATTCAACATATAGTTTTAGATCTAATTTATTTCATTATTTAGATCATATCCTAGAGTTTCAAATCTAGAGTTTTGCAGAAAGTAAGTTTATAATTTAATTTTTATAAAATAAATATGTCATACATATACATTCTAGATTCAAAACAAAAATTACATATCAACATACGCAATAAGAGGATTAGATCTAAACATAAAACACATCATGTGGATCAAATCATAAACTATTTAAAATTAGATTTAAAATCTAAAAATAAATCATAAATCACTTTAGATCCTATTTAACATATTTTTGATTTAAGTTTCTTCGATCAGCACATACTAGGATAACCTTTTCACTGTAAGGGATAAACCTTATAGCATGACAATCTTATGGTAGTATGTGCAATCCTGATATTATTTAGATCTACTCTAAATAATCTAAAATAGATTTAATATTTATTAAATTTTAGATTTAAATCAAAAAATTAAATCATAAATTTTCTTAGATCTAATCTAAATAATTCATAATTTTGATTTAGATCAGCACATACTAGGACAATCTTTCCATTTTAAGGGGTTAACCTTACAACAGGATAACCTTATGACAGTATGTGCGATCTTTAATTAACTTTAATTTTTAGGATTAATCTAAAGGATACATAAATATGTTATAATAGAATCTAGATGCTCTGATACCACTGATAGAAAATATGTATCAATACCTAGATCTAGAATAATTCTAGATCTAATCCTAGATCACATCTAGATCACCAAAAGATCAGATCTCTTACCTTTGCATGGATCACAAACTCCATAGTTGAATCTGTTGTTGACTTTGAAGTTGCACATGCGACCGACCTCTACAGGTGATCCACATGAACCTGCAACATAAATCGAAGGTTCGTTGAACGAAGATCCGCTCGAAGTGCTAGCTTCTCGCCGAGCCCTCCTAATGGTTAATCAAATACATGTTCTTCAAATCTCTTGGACATTCAAAGAGATGAAGAACATGAGGAGGAATAAGGAAGAAATCTAACCCTTGGATCTTCCATAAATCAGAAATAAATACATGTTCTCCTTCAGGACGTCAACGGTTGATGTCCCAAAAATGTTTATTATGCTAGGTTCAGAGGAGACCTTCTTCTCTGGATTTTTTTCTAATTTTTCAGATATCACACCCTTATATTTTTCTCATAAAAATCTCATAAATAAAATTGAGAAGAAGGGCTCTCAAGAAAACCCTAAGAGAAGACATTCTTCTCTTCTTCTTCTCGCATCAGGATATGATCAGATCATGTCCAAAAATGATCACCATGTCCCAACACCTTAGAGCAAAGATCCCATGCCCTCTTCCTCTCTCTCTATCTCTTATATATTTATCATATAAAAATCATAAATAAAATAGAAAGAGAGAAATATAAAAGAAAAATATAAGAGAAGACAATCTTCTCTTACCTTGTCTCTTCAAGATATCAATCTTTGATATCTTAATTGAGGGCACTTCTCCATGAATCATGCTGCCACAAATCCTCCACACCTTCTTATCATTTTTCTCTAATTTTTAATAATTTTTCTAGGATTTTTCACATCCTCTATGGTCAAAGAATGAGGCATCCCCTTTATATTGCAAAACTAGGTCAAAACCTAATCAAAGGAGGACTTCTATGGGGCGTCCAACTCTTGGATGCCCCTCCCTTGATTTTTGGTCTGTGAAATAGAAAACCAATGCCCTAAAGAAATTGAGAAAGGGTGGAAATAATATTGGAGGCATGGGAAAAGTTGGCGCACAAGAGGAGGGAAGAGAGGAGGGAAGAGTTTAGGTCAAAGAGGACTCTTCCAAGTAGAAAACTAATCCTAACAACTTCCTGCTTTTGATCAAGTCAAAATTTATTCCAAATAATCTGATATGGGGCATGGGAAACCTTTTATTATGCATAGAAAAACATAGAAAAAATCTAGAATTAAAATATAGCATGGGCTTTCTTAGGCATAAATGAAAGAGAGAGAGTCCCAGTCCAACTAGGACTCCTCTTATTTGACTAGATCAAAATTATTTTAAATCTAATTTAAATTTTATTTAAATTAAATTAAATATAACCTAATTAAGAATGATTCTAGTCCAACTAGGAGCATAATTAAATTAGATTAAATTAAGATTTAAATCCTAAGTCAATCAGGTGCACCCAAGTCCTAGTCAAACAAGGAATTATTCTTCCCTTGCAATTGGCTTATCCAATAAACCAATTAGACTTAATCCAATTAAATCCAAACTAATTCTAATTGAATCTAATTCAATTAGACTAGATTTCAGCCTGAGTTTTCAATCAAATTGAGTCAATTAGCAATCCAATTGTTAATCGATCCTCCTACAATACTTGCATTCGGTCAAATATCAATCGCATTGAATGTTTGACCTCAAAATAATTTGCAACCATTGATTAACCATCCGATAAGGTTACAAGCTCTAATGTGTGTGACCCCATAGGTTTGAACCTAAAACGGTAGTAAGGAAACCAATTTTTGTACCAATCAAAGTTACCATCTAGCAATGGTTCCCGACGTCCGGATAGGTCGAATGTATGCAAAGCAACATTCTTAGAACCCTGGCCCATGGTTATTATATAATTCATCCTTATGACCAATAATGCTCAAGACAACTTTGAGTATGCTGTCAAACACTCATATAAGTCATCTCTATTATGTCTCAAAATTTTGCAAATCCCATGACACCTCACGAGGATTACCCAGGCCTAGGTTTTGCTAAATTGAAACACAATGAGACATTCTCTTTCTGAAGTTAATCAGAAGTGGTCAATCCTATCTTGACTCACACACCAACTCTATAAGTACTTGACTATATCTAGAAATCTTCCATCACCTATATTAGAACTATAGGTAGTCCAGCACCAAAGTATAGTGAGTTGCTCGCAAGTCACCATGGCGATCTCAGATCAGAGGGACACTTATATTCATTGGCCTTAGCTAGCTATTCTTGATAGTAGAGTACTACATTGATCACGTTCAATGTAGATACACTCCTACATCTCACCTGAATGCCATACCAGTGTCTCCACACCACTTGGTTATGAGGACAACCAACGCATATGGCATACAACAACCTACACTCGATAAGTTATCATCCTTGTTAATAACTTATCATTTGATCATAAATAATTTAAGAACCATCCAATAAATTTTTTTCTATCGATTGATTGTGGTTCTAAGAACTTCATCATAATTTAGGAGTTTATTTAAGAAAGATTGAACTTTTACGATGAAACAGCCAAATTACTATTATTATTAGATAATTAATATACTAATTTCAATCATCTACTACTTAGATGATTGGCTTTAGAATATATTTTCTAATAAAAAATATCAAAAATATATTTTATTAATTAATAAATTAATTATAATTATTATATTGAACCATCAATAGGCTGATGATTAGCTTTAGGATACATTTTTCAACACTAGCAATAAGGAAGAACTCCTTAGAGATGCTAGAAAAGCATAATCAATGGATTCAAAGAATAGAAAAGAAGAGTAGTAGAGATTTTTAGGAGAAAAGAGCTTTATTTCAATAAATTCAGCATCATCTATAATCTTGACCTATTTTCAGTATATATAATTTACAAAAGGGTCAAGCCCCAAGCTTATAGAAAAACTTTTCAAACCTAAACAACCCATGTATAAAAAAATAGATCCACAAAAATTGAGCCGGCCTAGTTTCAGACTGAGTCAACTAACCTACGACTAGGTCGACTCAGTCTAAGACTGTGCCGACCTAGTTATGTACCATATCAGTAGTTCCAAAAATATTATTTTTTATCTAAATTTTTCTCTGAGATATAACCGACCCAGTCCTAGACTAAGCCGACCCAATTCCCAACTTAGTTGACCCAATCTCAGGATGAGCCAACTAAGTTTCTGAACTTTGCTATCCAAGCTAATTTCTCTTCCGACTTGCTCCCATCTTTCTATGTTTTATCTTCTCATGTTTTCAAGACTTGGGAGTGCCACTTCAAAAGCTTACACTATGTCCATCCCTCAATCATAGATTCTAAAAGAAATAGAAAATCAGGAATATCTCGGTCATCCTAATCCCATGAAGGCCCCTACTGATGAAAGAAACAAAAGCAAATTCTGCCACTTCCACCAGGACCATGGGCACGACACTGAAGAATGTTGTCAACTCAAGAATGAGATTGAGACTTTGATCCACCAAGGCTACCTTGGCAAATACGTTTGAGATCAAGCAAACAAATCCCTAGAGCCACGCCAGAGATCTGACGACACTATTGAGCACAATCGACCAATTGCAAGAGTTATCAACGTGATTTTACAAGGTAGTGGACCTCGAGGGGAATTCAGGAGTCCCTCTCCTAAGAGGCAGTGCATTGAAAATATTATTTCTTTTTTTGATGATGATGCTTAGGGGGTCTAGACACCCTACAGTGATGCTGTTGTCGTTTCCATGATGATAGCAAACTATGATGTAAAGAAAATTTTAGTTGATAATGGAACCTCATAGACATATTATTCTATGATGCCCTCTCAAAAATGAATTTGCTCAAAAGATAGGTTGGTGGCCCTTTGGTTGGATTCTTAGGCAATTCTGTGGTAGTTGAAGGAGAAATTACACTACCAATCACTATCGAAAAAGAACCCTATTAGTCAACAATATAGCTTACATTCCTGGTTGTCAAAATACCATATGTATATAATGCCATTCTTGGTCGACCTGGGCTCAACCTCCTTAGTGCAATAGTTTCAACTTACCACCTGTTAGTTTGGTTTCCAACTAGATTGGTAGTCGGGGAGATGCATGGGGACCAGATAGTGGCCAGACAATATTTTTTGATAGCTTCCAAATTAAAGGAACCAACAAGAAATTCACCAATAGAAATTCTCGATCAAGATCTTGAAAGCGAGGTTGGAAAAAATTGAGGTGAGTCGGCAAAACCACTCATTATCGTTCCTTTAAGAAAATATCCAAAAAAAACCATCCAGATAGGAGCTTGATTAAATACCAACCTCAGAAAAAAAATTAATTTTCTTTCTTCGATAAAATGCTGATGTGTTTGCATGGTCAGCCTCGAATATGCCCAGAATTCCTGCTGATGTTATTATTCACAAATTGAATGTTGATCCCAAGCATAAGCCCATAAAGCAAAACAAGAGAAGTTCTGCTATGGAGACACAAAAGGCAATAGACAAGGAAGTTGACAAACTTCTGAAGGCAGGATTTGTCAAAAAAGCACAATATCTGAGCTGAATAGCCAATATAGTGATGGTTAAGAAAGCAAGTGAAAAATGGAGAATCTGCATTGATTTTGCTGACCTCAACAAGACCTACCCAAAGGATAGTTTTTCCTTGTCAAAAATTGACTAACTAGTTGACACAACGTTAGGGCACACGCTGCTGAGCTTTATGGATGCCTTCTCTGGCTATAATCAAATCAAGATGGCCCCTGAAAATGAGAAAAATATGACATTCATCATTGATAAAGATTTGTATTATTATAAAATGATGCCTTATGAATTAAAAAATATAGATGCTACCTACCAGTGTCTGGTCAACAAAGTCTTCAAGCACTAGATCAGATGCAATATGAAAGTTTACATTGATAATATGCTGGTCAAAAGCATAGAATAAGATCAGCATATTATAGCCCTGGAGGAAGCTTTTGGAGAGCTCCATAAGCATCAAATGAAGCTTAATCCTAACAAGTGCTCCTTCGAAGTTATGGCCAAAAAATTTCTTGGTTTTCTAATAATCCAAAGAGGAATGGAAGCCAACCCCAAGAAGATCTAGGCATTACTTGAGATGAAGACTCCTAACTCCATAAAAGAAGTGCAACGGCTCATTGGATGAGTAGCATCCCTCAGTAAATTTATATCCAAGTTAGCCAAAAAGTGCCTTCCATTCTTTAAAACTTTGAAGCAAATCAAAAATTTTGAATGGACAGAGAAATGACTATCTACTTTTGACAAGTTGAAGGCTTATCTTGTTATAATTTCACTACTATCGAAACCTATTGAAGGTAAGGATTTATTCATACATCTATCTATTTCACCTAACATTGTTAGCTCAGTTTTAGTCTGAGATGATGTAGAGACACAGTCCTATCTATTATACCAATAAATTATTATGAGATGCAAAGTCACGATACTCCAGAATCGAAAAGATGATTTACTCTTTGGTCACCATCGCCAAATAGCTTCAATCGTATTTTCAGGCTCACTCTATTATTGTCCTGATAGACCAACCATTAAGATCGATTCTCCAAAGACCTGACACATCCGATCGACTGGCCAAATGGGCAATCAAGCTCAGTGAATTTGATATCTATTATCGACCCTGACCTTCTATGAAGGCTCAAGTGCTGGCCAATTATGTGGTAGAATGTTCAATACCTGAAGAAGGAAAAATCCCAGAGATTCAGAAAGAAGCTACTGAAGGACCTTATTGGCTCTTACACGTAGATGGAGCCTCCAATGCCCAAGGAAGCAAAGCTGGTTTGATTTTAGCTAGTCCTGAAGGAACAATCACTGAACATGCTCTCAGATTCAATTTTAAAACCTCCAACAATAGAGCCAAATATGAAGCCCTCATTGCAGGACTTAGAATGGAAAAGGAGCTCAATATCAAGAAGCTCAAGGTTTTTAGCAATTCCCAACTTGTCGATGGATAGATACAAGGTCACTATGAGGCCAGAGATCCTATTATGTCTCAGAATTTACATAATGCAAATAAATTATCCAAAAATTTTGATGACCTCAAAAGTATTCAAATACTAAGATCAAAAAATGCCCGAGCTGATGCTTTTTCATGCCTAGCTACATCGGAGTTTTTCGATCTCAATCAAAAAGTATATATTGAAGTCCTTGAACCAAGCTGGATAGATTCTTTAATGGATTACTTGGACAAAGGAATACTACCTGATGATCCTGTAAATGCATGAAAAATCAAGAGGCAAGCATCCTGGTACATAATTTTAGACGAAAAAATCTATAAAAGATCATTCTCTCTTCTATTGCTTCAATGCCTAAGGCCTTCGGAAGCTAACTATGCCCTTCAAGAGGTTCATGAGAAAATTTATAATAACCATTTGGGAAGTAGGTCTTTAGCATATAAAGTCATTTGATAGGATCATTATTGGCCAACTATATAAAAAGATGCAGCTGATCTTGTTAATAAGTGTGACTAATATCAAAGGTATGCTAATATTCAACACTAACTAGCTACTGAACTCATCTCTATTATTGCCTCTTAGCCTTTCGCCATTTGGGAGATAGATATCCTGGAACCATTCTCTATGGCAGCAGGACAAAAAAAGTTTCTGGTGGTCGCTATAGATTACTTCACTAAATGAGTGGAGGCTGAACCATTGGCATAAATCATAGAGAGAAAGACACAAGATTTTGTTTGAAAGTCAATCATCTACCATTTCGGCCTATGTCGGATAATCATTACCAATGATGGATGGTAATTTGATAATGTAAAGTTCAAGAAATTCTATTCTATGCTATACATCAACCATAGATTAACCTTAGTACGGCATCTATAATTCAATGGAGAAGCTGAAGTTACAAATCGAATAATTCTGTAAGGTCTCAAAACCAGGCTCACTAAAGCCAAAGGTCTCTAGGCTGATGAACTTTATTGCTCTTTGGGCTTATAGAACCACTCTCAGGCGACCAACTGGAGAAATGTCCTTCAAGCTCATATTTAGATCGGAGGTAGTAATACCTATGGAAATTGGCCTTCCAATATCGAGAGTGGAGAATTTTCATGAAGAACTGACCCTGACATATTAGAGAAAACCCAAGAAAGAGCTCAAATCCGAATGGCGATCTACAAACAAAAGGTGGCTAGGTAATATTCCAAAGTAAAGCCAAAAAGCAAAGGGAATTTAGTCCTCCACCGAGCAGAAGTTTCAAAACCCCTAGAGTAAGAAAAGCTTGTTCCAAATTAGGAAGGGCCATATTAAGTTATTGAGGTAGTTCGACCAGCAGCCTATAAAATTGAGAATCTAGATGGTTCAAGTATTCCTAAGACATGAAATGTAGAAAATCTCAAAGTGTAGTATCAATGAATTCTAAATAAAGACTTTGAAAATTTGGTCTCATTAAAGACTTCTCCAAGACATTGAAAATCTACCGATCACTTCGATTAAAAATTGATCTCTAGATCGGTAAAGCCCCGAAGGGCACCTCTGGAGATAAGATCTTCATATTTCTAAATCTAATATCCAGATCGATAAAGCCCCAAAGGGCACCCCAATAGATAAGATCTCCATATTTCTAAATCTGATCTACAGATCAGTAAAGCTTCGAAGGGCCCATCAGGAGATAAGATCTCCATAATTCGATCTCTAGATTGGTAAAGTCCCGAAGGGCCCATCAAGAGATAAGATCTCCATATTCTTAAAATTGATCTCTGGATCGATAAAGCCCTAAAGGGCCTATCAGAAGATAAGATCTCCACTTCAAAATCTGATCTCCGAATTAGTAAAGCCCTGATGGGCATAGCAGATCTTATCTCCACTTCAAAGTATGATCTTTGGATCGATAAAGCCCTGATGGGCGTAGGAGATAAGATCTCCACTTCAAAATCTAATCTCCAGATCGGTAAAGCCCAGATGCGCATAGGAGACAAGATCTCTCCTACTCACAAAGTCGATCTCTAGATTGAGAAAGCCCTGATGGGCATAGGAGATAAGATCTCCACATCTATTGACTCCCGATCGCTAGATCGATGTTATCATGGATTTTTATTATTTTTTGATCTTCGAATCAATGATATCAAGGATTTCTATTTAAAATTTGATCTCCGAATCATTGATATTATGAATTTCTATTAAATACCAATCTTTGGATTGATGATACCAAGGATTTCCATTTAAAATCAATCTCCAGATCAAAGTTATTATGGATTTCTATTAATTCACATCCCTAGATTGATATTTATTATGGATTTCTATTATCAATCTTTGGATCGAAGTAATTATTGATCTCTGAAAATGCCAATCTCATGATCAATGTCATCCTGGGACTCCTACTATTTATCAATCTTAGGATCAATGTTGTATTGAACTTCTAACTAATATTAATCTCTAGATCGATGCTATTTCTAATCACTGGTATCCAGGGCAACCTACATCGTGAATCTACTGAAGTGAAATTATTTTACTATCGGTTAGAAAAAATTTCTCTAAGTTGCAAAATACTATAGTAAATCACACCAGATCAGAAGAATTGATTGCTTATTGTTATAGAATTAAATAAAAATTAAACCTAATTTTACTATTAAGTAGGACAGTGGTGAGTCGGATGTCGATTTCCTTAGGAATTGAAGGCTAAGTTGCATTAAATTTTAATTAAAAAAATTAAAATTTTAAATTAATTTTTAAAGTAGAGATTTAAAGTAGTAAATTATAGAGAACTAATTTAAATTTAACAAATTAAAATAAAAAAATATAATTAATTAATTAATTAGGATTTAAGGATAAGAAAAGAAGTTGTCTACGATTTTAGTTCCATCTTTCATTATTTAAGTTTATAATTGATTCATACAATCTTTCTACTATCAACATGCAATCTTGTGAGATGTATGTTCCCTTGATCTTATTCTAACATAACCGATTCTACCGAGCATGGATCATATCTAATACGATCATGATCCATCTCATAGGCATAGACTATTTAGATCATGCAATCAAAGAACATAAATACAAATCTAATTATTCTTATAATTTATCCTAATCTAAGCACAGATCATATCTATCTGCGATCACAATCTATCTTCTTAGGTAAAATTATAAGAAATTAAATATTAAAGCATAAATCTTATAATTTATACTAACTTCAGCATAGACCATATTTTTTCATGATCATAATCTGTCTCTTTAGTTATAAATTATAAGAAATTCAATATTAAAGCATGAATAAGAAAGACATGTAAAAGATGAAGAATTTTTATTGTCCAATAAAAAGAAAGATAGGGTTCAAATTACAAACTCTCATGCTTGAAAGACTTTTCTTACTCCCCTGGATACGAGACCTCTAGCCGCTCATGGATTTGATCTTGCTAACTTCTAGCATTTTTTAATTCTCCTAGATAAAAGAAAAGAAAAAGAAAAGAAAAAAAGAAAAAAAGAAAGAAGAAAAGAGGGGAGGAGAAGAGAAGTGAGAGAGAGAGAAGGGGAGAGAGATGAGCTAATCCCCCAAAGAGGGGTACTCTAGATTGTTTGGCATAACAGGGCTTTAAATAGAGAAAAAGCTGGATTTTTTAGTCCTTATCAAGCTCAAATCAGAGTCTGGATTGAATTTAATTACTCAAAATGGTTCTGGCTATCCCTTCTATGATCAACGGCTTGAAATCCATCACAAATCCACTGCAAACCCATTGATTCATGCTCAGATCAAATTAGAGCCATTGGATCGAAGCTAGGAGCATTCTGTGCCGTCAGATCGCACACTGGAGGCTTGAGAAATTCTATTCAAAATTGGAATTGCCCTTAGCCATTAGATCTTAGCTGACAGCATCATGAACCATCAGATGGCGCTTCATTGTAGCCATAGACTATCGTGGACCAGGCACGTCGAAGACCGCCGCCAACCAAATCCTCTCGTGCCACCCAAAATGATGAAAAAGCCCCCATGAGCCATGATAGATTTTGTGTGGACCTCTTAGCAATCCAGGTCCACCATGCGACGCACGCTGATTGACCGTGCCTGCTGAGTGGGCAAACCGCACCTATTCCATAGATTGGCCGATCATTCCATCGTGCATTAATCAACCTTTTTTGGTTGGTTTGGGCTAGTTTTCTAACCGATTTTCACTAGATTGGGTCTGGCTGGACCAACCAATTTTATAATTTTTTTTTTAACTTCTAGGTTTCATATCTTTTTTATTTTAACTCTGATTGGAGTAAAATTTATTTTATTGAAATCCATAAATCGAGCTCTTCACATTGATAAGCTTTTTTTATAAAATAGTAATAAAAATATTAATTTCTTTTAAATACATGTTAATTAATATATGATTTAATATTATTATTTAGTAATTTATGATAGTTATCAAGAACTTGATGTCATACACCAATAGCCATTGGAAAATGAGGTTTCATTGAATAAAGTATTAACAAAAGGCCCACATTGGGCTAATACAAAAAATACAAAGAGGAAAAAGAGAAGAAATACAAAATCAAGTATCTGCTCGAGGAGTTTGAGCAAGAATGGCCGCCGCATCATCCTCTAAAGAGATAACTTCTATGGAGGCCAGGACTTCGACATGCACAAAGCTGGGTGTAGGAGCCTCAATTGGAGCAGCTGTTGGAGCTTCGATAGGGGTGGAGGCCTCAACCTTTGGGACCAAAAGAGTAGTGGGTGCCTCAAGAGCAGGTTGGGGCACTTCTACTGTACGACCCATTTTCGATGCTTCCTGGGTGTCAACTCCGAAAGCTAGGGCAAGAGCAGCCTTTCGGGTAACCCCACTCAAATCCAAGTTGGGAAAGAGTTTCCCAACCAGGTCCTTGCACTAGTGAACCCGCTATTGAATGCCTCCCCTAGATCCTCCATGACTTCCTCCTCGAAGGCTTTGGAGGATTTGTACTCCTCCACAGTCTGGACAGTGGCTGACTTCCTGTGCTCCAGATCTCTCTAGTAAGTTAGTAGTGCCTTGTCGCGGGCAGCCAAAGTCTCATCCTAGGAAGACACTATCCCCTCCTGCTCTTGCACTTTGGCCTCCAAGTCGGGGATCTTGGAGACTTCTCCAGCAACTTCTCCTCTCTTCATTAGCCTTTCTCTAGAGGTCTGATAATGCTTTATTCTTCTCTGATATTTCATTAACTTCTCTTGGAGCTACTTCGTCAGCCGCAAGGTAAGCTTTTCTTCTTTGGCGACTTTCTCCTCCACTGCCTTCTAGCAGTCCTTCATGAACTGCAAAGCCTTATCCAAAGACTTTTTATTCTCACCCAGCCACTCAATATGCTTGGTGAATAGTTGGAAGTAGGAGGCAGCCTTACAAAAGGATAAAGAAAAAGAAAAGATATTAGGTTGGTAAAAGACCAACGTCAAAAAAAAAAAGAAAAGAAGAAGAAAAGGGAAAAGGAAGAACTTTCTTACATCCAAAATGCTGTGGAAACCTTGGTTAAGCAGCTCATCCGGACCAAGGTCCCTTGTACAACTGCATAGATCCAACTGTGGCATCATGGCATATAGAAAATCCTTGCCAAGTGTTGTCGTATCCCATAGGGAAGCATGCCCGATATCGATTCAGTTGACAGAAGTTGATGGTAGATCCACTAATGTGGTCTTTAGCCCTTTGGAGGGTTGAGTCTAGCGAGTGGAGGCCGAGGTTAGTGCAGTTGGTGGACTAGGCCTCGGTAGTGCAGCTGCAGAATTTGACCTTGGAGGGGTGGTCAGGTGCTTAAAAGCTAGATGGGCCACCTCGGTAGATTCCTGATGTCCTCTGGACATTGGGGAAGATGTTGGTTAAGGCCGGGCATTGACAGGCTCCACACTAATCACTTGTGCACCTATGCTAGAAGGAGGTGTAGATCGGAGGGATGCTGAGGTGGAGCCGGCAACATCCTTCTCCTTTCCTTTCTTTGCTAGCAGAGGGTTGGAAGATTCTGACTTCCTCTTTCTTTGCTCTACCAACTTTTGAGGATCGAACCTCATGAGTGCTGCAATAATCAAAGAAAAATATGATTAGATGAAAATCAAATATAGAGAAAGTCTAAGAAAATTCGATGACAGACTCACCCTAGAGGAAGATGACACTAATACCGAAGTCGAATAGAGATTGATCTATCACCAGTTGACCGAGCTTGGGCACTCTCATACCCAGTAGCTCTTCGAGGCCTCCTTGTCCCTAGGTAGAATAGACTTATTAGAATTCCAATTAAGCCGAGGTCTACCCCAACGAACACCAAAACTCCAAGGAATATCAGAAGAAGCAAAGAAAAAATGACTTTTCTAGTTATAAATGGAAGAAGAAAGGGCAGGACCAAATTTACAATTAGGCTGAGGTGAGAAGTACCACCAACCCTTTTCTGTGGGGTGTTTCTTCAAAACAAAAAGTGTTCTAAAGAGAGAAGTCCTAAGATTTATGGAGGCAAAGCTACAACAAATAATGAAGACTAAAATGATCCTAATGATATTGGGAGTGACCTAGGTCAGTTGCAAGCCATAGTAATCTAATATATTATAGATGAAGGGGTGCAAAGAAAAATACAACCTCGACCGAAGTGACTCATCATAAAAGGCCACACAACCCTCAGGAGGCTATGTAACTTGATCACTTGGGCTGCGAGCTTTAAGTTGAAAGTTATCAAGGATGAAATACTTCTCCCTGAGCTTCTCAAGGTCAGCATCTATCAAAATCGAAGGCTCAGTGCTAGGGCCAAAATAGTCCAAGAATCTTCTTATCGGAGACTCTAAACTATCATCGTCGGAGACACTGGCCTCGATGGCAGCTTGTGATGGATTACCCATCTCAATGGTGAGCAAGGGCTGGGTTGGCCAGATGTCATGGCCATCCAGAATTAACTCCCCCCTTTTACCGCCATCAAGAGTATTACTCTCCTAAGAAGACATCGATGAAAGGAAAAAAGGATGACAAAAGGAAGAAAGAAGAAAATAGCGAAGAAAAGAGGAAAGTCCTAAGAGAAAGAGACCCTAAACCTAAAGGGAGGAAGGAGAATCCTACCAAGGGGAAAAGAAAGCCTTCTCTGCTGCTTCTAGTGGCTCTTTCCAAGCTCCGACAACCATCAGAACCACCTCCTTCTCCGACTGAGCACACAGAAGCTTCCTTGATGGCAAAACTCTCACTCCAGATGGAAGGCAGTAAAGTGAAAGAGGAATGAATAGGTACCCTATGTTGAAAAATGTATCCTAAAGCCAATTATCTAGATTGTAGATGGTTGAGTTTTTTGTAAATATACTTAAATTATTATAAATAAAATTATTATTTTAGAATTTTCATCACTTTTGTACATCTTCCTGTAATGAACTCTTCTGTGATGAAGTCCTTAGGATTATTTAGACTCGACAAAGGAGGATTTGTCATTTAGTCCTTAAACTTATTTCCGATCAAATGATACATTCTTACCTAGGACAACAACGTATCGAGTGTAGATCATTGTATGCAATATATGTTGGTTGTCCTCTTAACCAAGGAGTTTGATATACTAGTATGGCAAGCAAGTGAAGTGTAGGGGTATATTTCATTGAACGTGACCCAACTGTGTAGCTCTCTACTGTCAAGAATTGCTCATGAAAGATATTGGTATAAGTGTCCCTTAAACTTGAGATCACTATGATAACTTGCAAGCAACTCACTATACTTAGACATCAGACTACCTAAATTTTTAATTCAGTGACAGAAAGCTACTGGGTGCAGTTAAGTACTTGTCAAGTCGGTGTGTGAGTCAAGATAGGATTGACCCCTCTAAGTGTTGGAGCAAGTGCATCGTTATATTTCAATTTAGCAATACCTTAGCTGGGGTGGTAAATTTGATGGACACTGAATTTTGAAATATGCTATAGATAATTTTTTTAGGATTGACAGTTAAACCCAAGGTCATCTTTTGAGCATTCAGATCAAGGGGATGAATTATACGGTAATCATATGCCATAGGTTTGTCGATGTTGCATTGCGACTATTCGACCTATTCGAACATCGGATACCATTACTAGATGGTTACATCAATTGGTATATAAAATTTATTTTTGTACTATAATTTAGGGTTTGAATCTATGAGATCACACACAATAGGAGTTTCTATCTGATTTGATGGCTGATCAAGAGTTCCAATGGTCTGAGACTCTATGACCAGGAGTCCCATTGGACTGGGACTCTATCTTTATGGGTTCCACTAGATTGAAACTCTGAGTACTACTTATCTGGGGCTCTTTGATCAAGAGTCCCACTGGTATGGGACTCTGTGATCATGAATTTCATTCATTTGGGATACTTCGATCAAGAGTTCCACTCATTTGGAACTCTTCAACCAAGAGTTTCATGCTAATGGGGATCTATTACCCACAAACCCACCTGATTGGGACTCTATGTATAATTAGAGGATTAATTAGCAATTAAATTATTAATTAGCTCAATTTGATTGAGCAATGAGGATTCGATCAAATCTGATTGAATTTGATTCATTTGGGTTTAACTCGATCAGGTCATGTATTGACCTAATCGCTATGGAAGATTCAATCCTGATTTAATCAGGATCTTGACCTAATTAGTTTTTAATTTAATTAGATTTTAATTGAATTGAATTAAGATTAATTTAGTTAGATTTGACCTAATCTAATTGGGTCTAGAAAATTGATTTCGTTGAAACCAATTTGGATCAATTTAAAGCTTGTTTGAATTTTAAAGTCCCTGCACCACCTTTGACTTTTCCACACCCTTCTCACGCACACTTTGGCTTTGCATGAGATTTCCCAAGCTAGAAATGTTTTGTGCACCACCTCTTTTTTCTGCCTTTTATCTGGTCCAAACATTGGATCAAATTTGAATAACTTGAATTTTGAATTCAAGTTGGTTGAAGGTTGAAACAAATTCAACTTCCTTGTTCTTATCTACTTCTCCATGCCCCCTTATGCCTTTAGTGCATATTTTTGTGTGTTTCTAAGAGTGGGCACGTAGAAGGAGAGTCCTTCTACATGTCAAACACTCTGGAGTGGGTGATTGAAATGGATAAGAATCATTTTAAATTTGAATTCAGATGGTTGGTTGAAACAAGTTCAACCAAATCACCTTATCCATTTCCCACGTGGTATTCCCATGGATTGTTGCCCATTTTAAATGGGAAATTTTTCATGCATGCATGAGTATCTAGGGGTGGGGTGCAATCTTTTGGGCATGGAAAATTCCATAGAGAGAGGAAGAGTTATCGCTACGCCACTTCCAATTGCCTTTGTCATCTCACGCATTTTCAAAAATGGTTTTGAAATGTGCATGAGAGTGATCTGAGAAAGTGTTTCTCAGTTAAATTTTGAGTGGCATAAGGACATCTATGAGGAATTTTGTTGGTCACAAAAACCCTAACGGTGAGACTCTAAGGTTTTTGGTAAGTGGAGGTTCTAGGGTTTGAACCCTAGGTTTGGGTGGTGAGTTTGAGAGTTGTGAGCATCATCTCTCCACCAAAAACACACCACCACCTCATCATCCTCCACAGATCATTATCTAACCTTCCAAATCATCCAGGAGATCTAGAAAAGGATTGTCGATCAAATCGACGAACATCGACCATCGAAGGCTCCGGTGAGGAGCTAGCACTTCGATGGAGCTGGTCAGGATCAGAAGCTCCATGTGGATCAATTATAGAGGCTGGATGAGTATGCAGCTGCAGCATGATGCCAGAGCTTCTTTCGATGGATTCAGATCATGGAGATTAGCTACCCGCGCATAGGTATCGCATCCTTTACATGAATTGATCATCAAATATGATTTGCTGATCGAATGCATCTTATTTTTCTAACTCATATTAGCATGTCTAGATCCTGAGTAGAATTTTATTGATTAGATCAATGCATGCAGTAAATTAATATTAGATTAATTTTTCTACTTCTATTGTAATAAAATTTAAATAAATTTCAAAAAGCACGCTCTAAATCCTGCACTATTTTCTTCATTGGTATCAGAGCCAAGTTGCTCGACATGCTTAATATATAATTAGAAAAATTAAATGATATTATATATTTGATATACTTGATCTGAGGAGCAAGTAATTGGATTGGGTTGGTTGCCATGGCCATCTAGTCATAGGAGAAAAGTAGGGTTTAAAGACCCTCTCTTTTCATTTGATGGAGTTCTCTTACGGCAGTAGAGGACCCACTGCAATTATATCCCATGAAGATGAAGCAGCGAAAGGACTAATTGAAATAGTTTTAATTAAAATTAAACATGAATGTGTTAGATTAAATCTAAATAGTAATTCATGGTTTAATTTTTGTTTGCTTTATTTTCTGATATGAAACATGCAATAGGATTGCTGTATATGAAATGAGCTGATCCATTTGTAAACTGAGTCAACCCCTTTGATCAACAAAAAATAGAAAAAATCTTTCAAAATTTGAAAGTTATTTTGAAAAATCAAACCCTGACCCATCAGTCCAAAAACTTAATTAAAAGAATTAAGTGTTGTCTGTAGTATCTAGAATTATGAATTAAAAATTTAAGATAAATGCATAAAACTGTGGGTCAATGGGTTAGATGAATTAGATCTATTAATTGGGTTAGTCCTAAGATTAGTTGAAGAATGGACTAAATTAGAGATATTGATTAAATCTAACCAAATGTTGGATTAGATTAGGTCAAGAATTCTCTAGATTCAACTTCAATAGTTATAGTTGGACAAGTCCATGTCTTTAATAGAGACCAAGTTGGACATGATTCCTGGCTACACGATCGAGCCCGTAATCACTATGTTGATCAGATTGAACCGAATTAACCGATTGGTACCTAAGGTAAGTTTGATAGTTGATAAGTAGTAAAAATACACTAATAAAAGTATTAAATTATAAAATAAATTAATCTATTTTTAAGAAATTAATAATTTTATTAATCTTATGTAGAAAAGAAGGCCACCAATATAAAGATCTTATTTTTTTAAATCAGACCAAATAAATTTCAAGCAAAATTGACTTCAAACAAGTCCAGAATTAAATTTCAAAAAAAAAAAAATCGATCGATCCAGCTTAAACTAGCTCAGAAAAATTGGCTCAGTAGACCGCTCGGCCCAACCACGCTCAGACTGACCGCTGACGCCACACTTATGCTGAGCTGATGTCAGCATTTTTTGCGGTGCACGGTGGACCACTATAGTGGGTATTTTGGGGATTTCACAGGGACAAGCGCGCTCTGATTGGTTGAAGAAAGCAGCAGTCCATGCAACGCCGGGCTCGTGCACGGTCTATAGAGGATAATCTAAGAATTCTACCTAATCCAATGAATGCTATTCACTGAGATTTGATCGAACGACTGGAATTTTTGTGCTAGTGGATGGCATCCGTAGTAGCCGATCGGGATCCAACGGCTGAATGTGATTTTGGGTTTTAACTAAGGCTTTGAAGGCTCTCAGATGCTGATCCGATGGCCCATAATCTATTTAGGAGTTGATCCAATGGCTGTTGTTTAATCTGAGTGGATCTAGGAGATTAAAAGCAAATTTTGAGTGGTTTTTGGCCCATTTGATTGCCATCCAACGGCCAGAATGATCTAGGTTTTAATTTGAGTCATCCAAGAACTTTTAAACCCAATTCTTCCAGAATTTTTTATGGGATTTCAATCAAAAACCAACTCTAGTCTATAAAAAGGCCCTGAGAGAGTTGAGAGAGAGAGCTTGGGAACAGTGGAGAAGAGAAAGAGTTCAGAGAGAGTTGAGGAAGAGAGAGAGAAGAAAAAGGGGGTTTTATTTTTTTATTTTTCTTCTTCTTTTCTTCTTTCAAAAATTAGGATGTCGATCAAAAAGCTTCTCTTCTTCTTCATCAAGTTTTCTACACTAAGAGCAACAGACAACCAATTTCAACAATTAAATATTCTAATTTTTTTATGCTTTTTATTTTTTTTATTATTTTTGAACTTATTATAATGAACTAAATTTTTTTTTACTAAGGCTAAGGTGTAGCCACTCTTTTGATGCAATATTTAGTATGAATTATTTTTAATTTTAAATTTTATTCATCAGAAATATACAAATCTGATCTTAATGCTTTTAGATTACTGGCCATCTTCTAATTGATCTAATGAACATAGATGTTACGGACCAAGTACATCTATGTTATTGCTTTTTGATTATATATCTTATATTATGAATCAAATTAGAATTCATATGTATGTGAAAATTTTAGTGCACTTTGGATGCAGCGTATTTTAATGAGAAGGTTTTACAAAACTTAATGCATTGATATTTATTTAAATTACATCTAGAGCAAAGGATAATTAATAAATATTGATAGTTTTGCTACACCTAGACTAAAGGATAGTAAATAAACTAGGAAACTCGACCGTCACATGAAATAAAATTAATCTAATAATATGAATATTGTATTGACTGAGTTGGTGAATCGATTGCCTTAGTAATCCATTGCTCTTATGTTTAAAATCCTAATAATTACACTCTCTTTATTTTCTTAAAATTTTTAATTATTTTTTTATTTTATTCTTTAATTTCTTTTTCTCATAAATCGATCTTCTAAATAAAGCATAGGAAAGAGCTTTTCAGTACTTATTTTTCAATCCTCTAGAGATGATACTCTACTCATTTACTTTATTACTTGATCGACTGGTGCACTTGCCATAGCTATAGATTAGCACACATCAAGTTTTTGGTACCGTTGCCAAGGATTGTGTCTAAAATAATATTAAAATTTTGATCCTAGCTTTGCTTTAGAATTTTATTTTTAATTTTTATTCTTACTTTATTTTTAAAAAAATATTATTCAGTGCATGACACGTACTGGACATAGTAACTTACTACCTTTAGATCCAAAAATTGAAACAACAAGAAAGAAGCATAGCAGCTGAAGATCCTAACGACATCAATCTAGGATTGGATATGGCGACCGACATCAATCTAGAATTGGATATGATGATCAAGGGATAGCATGAAGCTATTCGAGTAGTACATCGTCCATTAAATGATTACATCACATCATCTATAGTCAATGTAGCTTCGAGCATCAAGAGACCACCTTTGCGAGCAAACAACTTCGAAATAAAACCGACGATGATCCAGATGATTCAATCAATTATCCAATTCAGTGGACATGTGCATGATGATCTGAATGCCCATATTTCTAACTTTCTTAAACTTTATGATACTTTTAAAATTAATGGGGTGTCGGATGATGCTATTAGATTAAGGTTATTTTCTTTCTCTTTATGGGACAAAGCTAAAAGTTGGCTTCATTCTCTTCCTGTAGATTCTATCATAATTTGGGATGTCCAAGTTCAAAAATTCTTAGCTAAGTACTTTCCACCTTCCAAGACTGCCAAGATGCGCAACAATATCACTTCTTTTATGTAGATGGACATGGAGACACTATATAAGGCTTGGGAGTGTTTCAAGAAATTGCTGAGGAGATGTCCACATCTTCAACTACCTGTATGGCTTTAGGTATAAACTTTCTATAATGGTTTATCTTCTACTAATCATTCTATGATTGATACAGCAGTAGGAGGAACCATTAATCGAAAAATGAAGGAAGAAGCCTTCAATCTGATTGATGAGATGGCATCAAATAGCTATCAGTGGCAGATAGAATAAATGATGCTGAAAAGACCAGCAGTTGTGCAGGGAGTAGATTACGTGCTAACCTTACTAGCTGAAATTGTAGCCCTTAAAGCCAAAGTCAACAACTTGAAGGGAATAGCTATGCATGTTCAGAGCATCACCTATGACCTATGTGGAGGAGGACACGATACGAGCAATTGCTGGATAGGTAATTCTTTTGCTAAAGCAACTGATACAACTAATTATGTTGGTAATTTTTTTAGGCCACAATAAAACAATCCTTACTCCAACACATACAATCAAGGGTGGAGGCAGCATCCAAATTTCTTGTGGAGCAATCAAAATGCAGTACAACAACCACCCCCGGGGTTCCAAGTACCTGAAAAGAAGTCCAACATGGAGGAGTTGATGGTCAAATTCATGCAAAACCAAGATGCAACTATAAAAAAATTGAAAGCCAAACTTAGGCAGGACCAAGCAGTAGCAATTCAAAACTTGGAGATGCAAATAGGCCAAATGGCTAAGATAATCTCCGAGAGACCTCAGGGATCCTTGCCCAGCAACACGGAGACCAATCCAAGGGAGCAAGTCAATGCTATCACCCTAAGAAGTGGTAAAAAGCTGGAGGAGCCACATCAAAAGAAAGAGACTGAAGAGCTAACTATAAATAAAGAACCATCAACTAAAATTCATCAGTCACCAAAATAACCAGTAGATGGATGGTCTCCAGGTATACAGTTTGTCGATCTAAATGTGAAGCCCTACGTGTCGTCACTACCATTCCCAAAGAGACAAATACAACATCCAGATAAAAAATTTTCTAACTTTTTTAAAATTTTAAAGAATTTACATATTAATATTCCTTTTGTAGATGCTATCACTCAAATGCCCAGGTATACCAAGTTTCTCAAAGAAATCCTAACAAATAAGAAAAAGCTAAAGGAGCATGAGAGAATAAATTTGAATGAAGAATGCTCAGTAATACTTCAAAATAAATTACCATAAAAGCTAAAAGATTTAGGGAGTTTTACCATCCCTTGCATTATTGGTGATTATAGTTTTGATAAAGTTTTATGTGATCTTGGAGCAAGTATTAATCTCATGCCTTTTTCTATTTTCAGAAAGCTTGGTCTAGGAGAACCGAAGCTTACCACTATTACTCTTCAATTAGCCGATGGATCCATCAAATATCCAAGAGGTATAGTGGAGGATGTCTTGGTAAAGGTAAACAAGTTTATTTTTCCTATTGATTTTATTGTTCTTGATATGAAAGAAGATTATGATGTACCCCTTATCTTAGGAGGACCCTTTTTAGCTACTGGAGGAGCTTTAATAGATGTTCAACAAGAAAAATTAAGTCTTAGAATTGAAGATGAATAAGTTACTTTTAATGTTTTCAAAGAAACTAAACATCCTGATGATAATCAAACTTGTTTTCTAATTGATATTATTGATAATTCATTATATGAGAATTTTGTAGAAAATAGATTTGAGACTATGAAAGCTAGTAATGTCTAATTGAAAGAGGGCTCGACCAAACATGTAAGTATTCCAATTGATGTGGCATTGGATTAATTCAACTCAGAACTCAAAGAAAGTCAAGCTGAAGACTATAAATCAGAACTACTTGATAGGTTATTTCTTTTCTTTTTAGTTTTGATCATTTTTCTTTTTTTTATTTTTCTATAATTTGTTGTTGCTCTTTTACTACTTTGGTGTGTATTTTTAATTTTGCAGAAAAAAATCAATGAGAGCTCAAGCCAAATTTCAAAGCTTCAAAGAACCAGACTGAACCAAATCAGGTGTATTCCTTCCTGTCCTTTATTACACTCTTTATTTTTCTTTCCCCTTTAAGATAATGTAGAATAAGTTAGGGGGTAAAAAAAAAAAATTATTATTATTTGAGCAAGATAGACTGGACAAGTGATAAAAGATAGAAGTATCTGCTAATGAATATAATGAGTTAAAGAAGTAAATTAATTGGTCAGACTTTTAGCAGCCTACTTAGGTCATCAAAAGACTGTTAACACTTTTAATTGCACATGCACACTAATAAGGCAAAGTAGGTATTGATTATAAGGCCAACTGAGGATTCAATTATCATTGAAAATTGGTAATTAATATACATTCTAATCAAAGAAACTTAAATTTAAGAAAGAGCTATCTGTCTAAAAATAAAGTGCAAAAGATAGAGTATATGTGGATTACCCAAAGCCTAGTAACTGGATCTTTGCACCTAGGTCAAGTGTGGAAATTCATGTAAAATAGTGGAGGGAAGGCCAGGATGCTCAGCACATTAGAAAAAAAAAAGGGGCAGTGTGAAAGCTACCTTAATTCATGAGTATAAAATTAGGAATGTATAGAAAATTGACTAAAATAGGTGATAAGAAAGGATACTTTTATTCTTTAATTTAACACTGAAATGCTAAAGTTAGTCATCACGAACATAAGTGCTGTAAATCTTTGATATACTCTAAGAAAGTTTTTAATTGTATTGACTATAAAATTTGCTTCTGAAGTCAATGCTTAGTTAGTGGTATTTTCTAATCTTTTTGACCTTTAATTCTAGATTTTATCTTTTTGATGGATAATCTTATTGAAACATGGTATTAAATAAAACATTGCTAAGGAACTAGTAATGACTAAGTTGGGGTGTGTGATAAGTAGTAAAAATACACTAATAAAAGTATTAAATTATAAAATTAATTAATTTATTTTTAAAAATTTGATATTTTTGTTAATCTTATGTAGGAAAGAAGGCCACCAATATGAAGATCTTATTTTTCTGAATCAAATGAAATAAATTTCAAGCAAAACAGACTTCAAATGAGTCCGAAATTGAATTTCAAAAAAAAAAAAATCAATCAGTCCAGTTCAAATCGGTTTAAAAAAATTGGCTCAGTAAACTGCTCGACCCAACCATGCTCAAATCAACCGCTGATGCCACACTTATGCCAAGCTAACATCAGCATTTTTTGCGGTGCACGGTGGACCACTATAGAGGGTATTTTGGGAATTTCACAGGGACAAGCGTGGTTCGATTGGCTAAAAAAAGTGGTGGTCCATGCAACGTCGGGCTTGTGCACGATCTACAGAGGGTAATCTAGGAATTCTACCTAATTTGACGGACACTGTTCACTAGGATTTGATCGAACAGCTGGGATTTTTGCGCTAGTGGATGGCATCCATAGCAGCCGATCGAGATCCAATGGCTGAAGGCAATTCTAGATTTTAACTAAGGCTTTGAAGGCTCTGAGATGCTGATCCGATGGCCCATAATCCATTTAGGAGTTGATCCAATGGCTGTTTCTTAATCTAAGTGGATCTGGGAGATTAAAAGCGAATTTTGAGTGGTTTTTGGCCTGTTTGATTGCCATCCAATGGCCAGAATGATCTAGATTTTAATTTAAGTCGTCCAAGGAGTTTTAAACCCAATTCTTCCAGAATTTTAGACGGGATTTCAATCAAAAACCAACTCTAGTCTATAAAAAGACCCCGAGAGAGCCGAGAGAGAGAGCCTGGGAATGGTGGAGAAGAGAATGAGTTTAAAGAGAGTTTAGGAAGAGAGAGTTTTGAAGAGAGAGAGAGAAGAAAAAGGGGTTTTTATTTTTTGATTTTTCTTCTTCTTTTCTTCTTCCGAAAATTAGGACATCAATCAAGGAGCTTCTCTTCTTCTTCATCAAGTTTTCCACACTAAGAGCAATGGACAACCAATTTCAGCAATCAAATAGTCTAATTTTTTTATGCTTTTTATTTTATTTATTATTTTTGAACTTGTTATCTTGAACTAAATTTTTTTTTACCAAGGCTAAGGTGTAGCCACTCTTTTGATGCAATATTCAGTATAAATTATTTTTAATTTTAAATTTTATTTATGAGGAGTATATAAATCTGATCTTAATATTTTTAGATTATTGGCCATCTTCTAATTGATCTGATGAACATAGATGTTACGGACCAAGTACATCTATGTTATTGCTTCTTGATTATATACCTTGTATTATAAATCAAATTGGAATTCATATGCATGCAGAAATTTTAGTGTACTTTGGATGCAGCATATTTTAATTAGAGGGTTTTACAAAACTTAATGCATTGATATTTATTTAAATTATACCTGGACCAAAGGATAATTAATAAATATTGATAGTTTTACTATGTTTGGACCAAAGGGTAGTAAATAAACTAGGAAACTCCACCGTCATATGAAATAAAATTAATCTAATAACCTAAATATTGTATTGACTGAGTTGGTGAACCGATTGCCTTAGTAACCCATTGCTCTTAAGTTTAAAATCCTAATAATTATACTCTCTCTATTTTCTTAAAATTTTTAATTATTTTTTTATTTTAGTCTTTAATTTCTTATTCTCATAAATCGGTCTTCTAAATAAAGCATAGGAAAGAGCTTTTCAATACTTATTTTCCAATCCTCTAGGGACGATACTCTACTCATTTACTTTATTACTTGATTGACTGGTGCACTTGCCATAGCTATAGATTAGCTTGCATCAACAGTCAAGACCAGTGATTTTTAATTGGGAGTTACTTGCACTGATTCGATCTTTGACGAGTTAATGGCATATCCCTTCCACTGATCTCACTTACCTAGCCAATATGGTCAATTAGGATTTGATTAGATCACTTGGTGATTTGAGCTCACCCATGTCACTAGAAATTAGTTTAATTGATTTCAATCAGTGAGATTGAATTAGGTGCCCATGGATCTAAATTGATCCTAATCCTAACCTATTGACTTGGTGATGTCAGTGGGAGGATTTGACTTGATGAAGTCGGTGGAAAAAAATGGATCCATATCCTTTCTATCCTTAAATCATATATAACCTAAATTTTTTAAATTATTAAATCCTTAAAAATGACTAAGTTGTTGGGATAACTGAGTCATAGCCTCCCATTAAGATGAATAGTGATGAGTCCAATTTTCTAGGTGAACATTGGAGATGCCTTACATCTGGTGTTTATTTGGATATTAGAATTACTATCCATCATATGATGATTAGGTTGCACTCTCTTAATGGTGATCAGGTTAGCCAGAGCTTTTCTTAAGCCTGATCATAGTTGGTTTGATGTAAAGAAAAAACCTATTTTCCTGGCATAGAATCATTCAGATCTGATTGGATCTGAAGGAATATTTTAAATTTTTTTTCTAAAATTCTTATCAAATCTAAGACTTCTTAGATCTGATCATAGAGATCTAATATTAAAAGTTAAAAATAAAATTAAGTTAGATTTAATTTCAAGTACCGACTTTGGTAATCTAATTATCCTGCGATGATCCTATTGATTCCTGAGATTCTGGAAGGAGCCACGCATACGCCTGGCCTCTACCAGTATGTACTCAGGCAGGATCCAAATGTCTTCTCCTCGTGAATCTCTTCTCTAAAAATTAGATCTAGATCTAATTTGAAAAGCCTTCAAAATGACTTCTGAGGGCAGCCTATTCGTCTCATGAACACCATCGCGTAGATGCTGAATCTTGTGCCATAAACCTTGGACCTTTAACTCAAATTTATGCCTAACTTTTTAGGCATGTAGAAGAGAGGGAGAGAAAGGATAGAGGGGGTGTGGATATTACAGGGAAGACTCCTTTGGGTGTCGAAAAAATAAATTTCATTGAGAAAATTTTGTGAGAAGAGTTCTTATACTAGACATAGCGCCATAAAGAGTCCCTTTTTGATCAAAAATCTTATTAATTCAATAATTGGGACTCCTGGACCTGATCTCTACGAAAATCCTCAGATTGCATCTAGTTTTGATGCCAAAAATTCATCTGAAAGGTTGCAGCATGAAAGGATAAGGAAGAGTCCATGTGCATCTATGACTCTTCCTTTAAGAGTTTGATCCAAATCAAACTCTATCAAAACCTAATCTAGGCACCTCCAAAAATCATGAAATTAAATTTTGCACACCCAAAGTATAACTCATGCCCTATCACATATCCAAAAATTAGAGCAAAATGATTTCTAAAATTCTCTGATCATGTGACTCTCAATTCTCTCAATTGGATCAACTATTGACCCTAATCCAATTACACAAGGAATGAATTTAATTTTCATAATTAATCTGAGCTAAACTTTTTCCAATCAGATGAAAATAAACTCATTCATGATACAGGAATGAGTCAAATCAAATTTGACTCAATTATGATTAAACAAAAAGATTATAGAAGGAGAAAGTCAGGCTCAATTTGAACCTGATTGGATCTAATCCAAATCAATCGAACTTGGTTAGCTTAATTGATGACATCCAGACCCAAATCCTCATTTGTTTGATCTAGTTAGGTTCAGTTCCATATGGTAATGAGACATGTCATGATCTCCATTATCGATATCATCGAAATATCTTTTGATGGACCAAAACTTTTCTGACTCATATAATTAGAATGATCAATCATCAAAATCATTCTAATTGCTTCCAAAATCCACTAGTGACATCTAGCAGTATATGGTGGCAATCCATCAAAACTGAAAGTGAACCTCTTGGTGTAGCTACCTATGTGATTGGGTTCTTCTATCCTGAGCCCCGACAGGATTAGGGTTAAGGTCAACTCGTCAAACCTAACATCCATCATATAAATTAATCATTCAATTCGAGTCCTATGTGAAACCATTTATAGAAACTCTTTTTATCATCTTCACTCTACCATGGCCATGGGCTTATGGACTTGATTCTCATGATCATCATAGGGTTACTCCTCATCTACCGAGGTAGATAGATCCCTTATTGGTGCAATCCAATTCCTACAATAAACTTACTATAGCCAACATACATCTCAGGGTTTCGAATGACTAGGACCCCGAGTTATGGTGTAGTCAAACTATAGTGAATTATCGATGCACCTCAGGTCAATGAATCAGACACACTACTGCAATATCGAGCCAGTCATCGACGAGAAGGTAGACTTTCTTATGAATGCTCGAGGTGGTCACGCTCAGTGCCCTCATTCTCTAATGAGTACCTATACTCTCACTCCAGTGTCTCCACATCATAGACTCAAGACTCATCTACTCAAAGAAAGCAATCATACACCAATCTTCTAGATCAATCACCATCCTCGTGATAATCCTACGATCGAAAGCAATTTATGAGTTAATTATCAAAATTCATATCTTAAATTTTTAACTTTTTGAAAATAAGAATTGTCATTACCATTAACTCAAAGAATGTATCACATGCACGTTAAATACACACTGTGATAGAAAATAATCTTTTTATTAATTTATAGTCTAAATTATAAAATTATCCTGAGAAGTGTATTACAAGTGTTAGTCAATCTGACTTCTAGGGCACACATCTAACAAACTCCCACTTGACCTAAAGTCAATTGGTTATAAATCTAAGTCCCATCTTCTTAAGGTGGGCTTCGATCTTCTGCTGGCCTAAAGGCTTCATCAGTGGATCTACTGCATTATTCGTGGAGTCAACTCTCTTGACCTCGACATAATCTTTCTCGAGGTAATCGCAGATGAGGTAGAATTGCTGCTCGATGTTCTTGGATTTTTGGTGAGATCTCAGCTCCTTAGCTAGGGCTATGGTGCCATTATTATCGCAGTACAGAGGGATGGCATCTGATGGCATCACTCCAAGTTCTGCGATAAACTTTTTATACCAGAATGCCTTCTTTGTAGCTTCTGATGCAGCGATGTACTCTGCTTCCATGATGAAATCTGCTATCACATCTACTTGAAACTCTTCCAGCTGACAGCACCACTATTACACACAAATAGACTACCAGATGTTGACTTTTGATCATTTATATGAGACAAAATCTGAGTCTGTATAACCCTGGACCTAGAGTTCTCCATTACCAAAAAGCAAGAACATATCCTTAGTCCTTCTCAAGTACCTAAGGATACATTTCATAAAAGTCCAGTACTCTTCACCTAGATTCGATTGATATCTACTCGTGACACTCACAGCATGGCTGATATCAGGTCGTGTACATGGCATAGCGTACATGAGGCTCCCTATTGCCGAAGCATAAGGGATCTTGCTTATGTGTTCAATCTCCTCAGGTGTGTTGGGATACATCTTCTTGGAAAGATGAATGCCATATCTAAAGTGCACCAATCCCCTCTTGGAGTTTTTCATGCTAAACCTCTTTAGTACCTCCTCTATGTACATCTTCTGTAAGAGACCCAGCATCCTATTTGGTCTATCCCTATAGACCTTAATGCCTAGAATAAAGGATGCTTCTCCTAAGTCTTTCATAGAGAACTCTTTTGATAACCATATTTTAATTGTGGTCAACATGGGAATATCATTCTCAATAAGGAGGATGTCATCCACGTACAATACGAGGAAGACAACAGTGCTTCCACTGATCTTTTTGAATACACACGATTCCTTCTCATTCTTGATGAATCTAAATGATTTGATCACATCATTGAAAGAAGCATTCCAGCTCCAAGATGCTTGCATAAGTGCATAGATGGACCTTTGCGGCTTGCAAACCTTATGATCAGCATCACTAGATGTGAAACCTAGCGGCTGTTCCATATAGATATTTTTCTTAAGATATTTATTTAAGAAGGCTATTTTCATATCCATCTGCCATATTTCATAATCGAAATAGGCTGCAACAGCAAGCAATGTGCGGATGGATTTTAGCATGGCTACTGGCAAGAAGGTATCCTGATAGTCAATAACTTCATGCTGACTATACTCTTTCACCACTAACCTAGGGTTGAATGTCTCCATATTCCCATCTGCACCTATCTTTTTCTTATAGGTCCATTTACACCTAATAGGTACTATACCTTCAGGTGGATCTACCAAGATCCAGACTTGGTTCGAGCGCATTGAGTCAATCTCTGACTTCATTGCCTCTAACTATTTCTTGGAGTCGATATCTAATATTGTCTCATCATAGTTTTTGGGATCATCACCATGAACCCTATTTTCTGTGAGGAACATTTTCTCTATGTCCTCTGAAATAGTACCTAAGTATCTTTCAGGAGGACAAAAAATCCTTTATGATCTATGAGATGGAGGAGGTAGTGATTGGACTGGCTCAATCTGATTGGGTTTCATAGGATCCTTAACTCGTTGCTCTTGGGAGACTTTCTCCTCGAGCCTAATCTGCCATCCGATGCCATGATCTTGAATAAACTATTTTTCAAAAAAGATGGCATGTCGACTCACAATCATATTATGGTCTTTCGGAATGTAGAAATAATATCCTAATGACTTTTTAGGATATCCTATAAATCGAGCTCTAAAGGACCTATACTCTAACTTGTCCGCCTATTGTCTCTTGATATGAGTCGGATAATTCCAAATTCTGAGGTGACTCAAACTTGGTTTCTTACCATGTCATATCTCATACGATGTTATAGGAATGATTTTAGAGAGAATCCTATTCAGTAAATATGTAGCGTTCGTTAGACTATGCCCCCAAAGAAACTCAGGAAAGTCCATGAAGCTCATCATAGATCAGACCATATCTAATAAGGTCCAATTTCTTCGTTCTGAAAGCTCGTTGAGTTGAGATATTTCAGATGAAGTCCATTGAGAGACTATGCCATTTTACTTAAGATAGTCTAGGAATTTTTGACTAAGGTATTCACCTTCTCAATCTGATTGAAGAACCTTAATAGATTTTTTAGTTTATTTTTCTACTTCATGTCTGAATTCTTTGAACTTTTTAAAAGCTTCAGATTTATGTCATATCAAATACATATACCATATCGAGATAAATCATCAGTAAAGATAATGAAGTAGACATAGTTGCCTCTAGCCAGCACATAAAATGGGTCGCACAAATCAGTATGTACTAGGGCAAGTAGTTCGGTGGCCCTTTCTCCATGTCCGACAAAAGAGAGCTTGATCATTTTGCCATGAAGGCATGACTCATAAATCGGATATGACTCAGAAGTCAACAAACTCAATAGTCCGAATTTCTCTAATTTGTTAATCTTGTCTTCCGCTATATGACATAGCCTAAGGTGCCACAGATACCTATCGTTTAGACTATTCCTAAGTCATTTTGATCCTATGGCATTTATATTTTGCTCGATATTGAAAATAGAAACATCAATATGTAACTAATAAAGATCATTTATAAGGAAACTACTTGCAATTTTATTTCTTTCATAAAGAATATTACAATGGTTCTTAAGAAAACTAATTATATAGCCTTCCTATGCTAAACATGAAATAGAAATCAAATTTGTGCTTGCTACAGGCACATAAAAATAATCTCTAAGAACTAAATCTAATCCTAACGGTAATCATAGAGGGTAGATTCCCACGACCACTGCAGTAACTCTTGCTCCATTTCTGATGCATACGATTATCTCACCATCTCTTAGCCTCCTACTATGCTCAAGACCCTGCATAGAAGTGCATAAGTGAGCACTAGAACCAGAGTTAAGCATCCAAGTAGATGTAGAAGAAATCGTAAGATTAGATTCTATAACAAGCATACCTCTAGAAGGACCTACCTCCTTATTCTTCAGGCTGGCCAGGTACAAGGGGCAGTTTCGTTTCCAATGATCGTCTGTGTTGTAATGAAAATATTTTTCTTTATCAGCGGCTTTCTTCTTCAGCTCTACCTTCTTCTTCCCACCATCCACCTTCTGCTTCTTCACAGACTTCTTCTTCATTCCAAAAAATTTTCTCTTGAAAGAAGTCTGCTCCATAGCAAGTACTGAGTCTTTAGAACCTTTCATAAAAAGCTCAGTAGTGACTAGCATATTCATAAGTTCTGTTAGAGTATTCTATAGTTTATGCATATGGTAGTTCATGATGAACTTCCCATACGCGTCAGTCAAGGATTATAGAATTATATCAATCTGCAAATCTTTGTCTAACTTGATATCGAGCTTCTCAAGCTCTTCTAAGTTCTTGATC
The DNA here is from genome assembly GCA_006176705.1 of Cocos nucifera. Taxonomy (NCBI): domain Eukaryota; kingdom Viridiplantae; phylum Streptophyta; class Magnoliopsida; order Arecales; family Arecaceae; genus Cocos; species Cocos nucifera. The sequence continues at coordinate 1,716,859 of QRFJ01000113.1, forward strand.
ATCATCAGACAATGATCTTGGATTGACTGTCCATCACACATTTAAGCCTTAAAAAGTCTTCTAGTGATTTGATATTTGGCTGCGTGACTTTGTTCACCAAACAATTCTTGTAGGTGAGCCAATATTTGGCGGCTAGTCTTAATATCTTCATGTTGGCGCTGGAGCTCATCAGACATCAAGCCCAATATGTAATACCTGACTTGTTATCATCATCCATCCACTTCTCTAGAGATGCTCTCTAATCAGTGAATGGACGGGCTGGTAAAGTGGGAGGCTCCTATTCCAACACATGAGTCAACTTCTCAAAATTCAAAATAATTTTAAAGTTTTAGAGCCAATCCTTGAAGTTGGGTCCGATCAATCTATGGGAGTCTAAGATACGGGCTAGTGGGTTGGACGCAGACATTTTTCTGTAAAGAGGCAAAGTTTCTAGTTAGATTTTATAATTAGATTTAATCAATTTATTTAAAAATTTTATTTTTTTAAATAAATTAGGCTCCTAATATTTTTTTGAATCCCTACACTTCCTAGGTAGAGATGCAAAAATTTTTGCGATTAATTGATTTTTAGTGGGTGGTGCGGTCCCACCGACTAGCTCACCACCTTACCTAACAGTTATTAGTGATGGATCAATCGATGAGTGGATAACTCTTATCCAATGATTCTCTAATCAGGGTGCACCTAATCCTGATCTCTAATTCATAAATCTCATCGTATTCGAAATATTGATCCACTCTTTAGTTAATCTAGACCCACTATTTGCATGAATTAGATTTCTGAATGGTCTCTCATCATATTCAAAATATTGAGCCCAACCCATCCTCCAACACATAGCATCCAATGCCTAATAGACATGGTTGCATCTTTCTGGTGCAACTGAACCATTGTAACTAGCCAAGAACAATCAACCCTGGGAAGGGCCCGCACATCTACAATGGTGGAAGACCATTGACTTAATCTTTTCTTAGGAGGATTTAATTTAGGTCTCTTAGACTTGACTCAGTCATAATGGTTATGACAAGCCTAGTGGTATGGGTTAGCTCAAACTGTTAGCCACCTCAAATCAGAACTGGGTTGACATAAATGGCAAGGTAAGTGAGACCGATGGAAGGGATATGCCATTAACTCAACAATGACGTATTTAGGTCGAGTAGCTCTCAATTAAAAATCAATCAATCGTATCTACTAAACTTACCTTAGATACCAAATTATTGAACCAAAACTAATCGAATTAGCCTACAATCTAGGCTTGAACCATGAAGCCAAATTAGGTCTTAATTGGATCAATCACATGTGGCTATGAGTCGACCTTAACCCAAACTTACAACTATTGGGCTGGTCAATTCTTTTTGGAGAATGATGAGGATCCAATTAAGACCTCGACCCTATCCTAAGAAAACTACGGGTTATTACTTCTACCTAGTTGAAGAGCAAAAGGTGTTCGTTAGCAATAGAGCAATCTTTTTAGAAAAAAGGTTTCTTATGGAAGGAATAACTGTCTCTAATGTTGAGCTTAGTGAAGTTCGACAGGTGGAAGAACTGATACATTCTAGTGATCCTACAGAACTGGATTTGATAAGATCAAACCCAAAGATTGTTGTAGAGTCATCATTGAGGAGATTTGGTAGAGTACCACGTCAGTTGAAAAGATACTATGATTTCTTAGTCCAAGACAATGATCCTATTGAACTTGACGAGAATGACGAGGATCCGATCATCTACATGGATGCCATGTAGAGATTCGACTCTAATAAGTGGCTGGAAGAAATGAAGTCTAAAATGGAGTCCATGAAGATCAACAGTATATGGACATTGGTTGATCCACTTGAAGGGATAAAACCAATTGGTTGTAAGTGGATTTTCGAAAGAAAATAAGGTGCAGATGAAAAGGTGGAGACCTATAAAGCCCATCTGATTGCCAAGGAATATCATCAGCATTATTGTATTGACTATGATAAGATATTTTTTTGGTGGCAATGCTAAGTCTATTTGGATTATGCTTGCGATAGTAGTACATCTAGACTATGACATCTGGTAGATGGATGTGAAAACAGCTTTCCTAAATGGAGAGCTGGATGAAGAGGTATATATGATATAGCCTAAGAATTTCACATCCACAGATGAGTCCAAGGTGTGCAAGCTTTAGAGATCCATTTATGGATTGAAGCAGGCATCGTGGAGTTAGAACATGCATTTTGATAAAGTGATTATAAAGTATGGCTTTGTTAAGAATGAAGGGAAACCCTACATCTATAAATATGCTAATAGTTCTTTAATAGTATTTCTTGTACTATATGTGGATGATATTCTCTTAATCAGGAATGACATCCCTGCACTATAGGAAATAAAGATTTGACTGTCGTCGCAATTCTCCATAAAGGACTTGGAAGAAGCTTCCTACATCATAGGGATAAAGATCTATAGAGATAGATCTAAAAGATTGCTTGGCTTGTCCCAGTCCACGTACATCGATACCTTGTTGAAGTGATTCAGCATGGCGAATTCTAAATAGAGCTATCTCTCGATAGACCATGGAATTATTTTCTCGAAGAGGGATTATCTGAGAACTCGTCAAGAGAAAGAGCGTATGAGTAGAATACCATATGCTTCGATAGTGGATTCTATTATGTAGGCCATGATGTGTACGAGACCAAATGTGGCATACTCACTAGGGATAGTGAGTAGATACCAATCTGATCTGGATGAGAATCACTAGAAGGTTGTAAAGACAATCATGACATATTTGAGAAATACTAAGGATAGTGGCTTATTTATGGAGATGCTGACTTAAAACTTATGAGATATATTGATTCTAGTTTTCAGTCAGATCATGATGACAATAAGAGTATGTTAGATTATGTGTCTATCCTGAACGGTGGAGTGATCTGCTGGTAGAGTTTCAAGTAGCACACTGTGGCTGATTCTGTATGTGAGATGGAGTATATCGTGGCATTCGATGCTGCAAAAGAAGTTGTTGGCTGCAGAAGTTCATCGACAAGCTAGAAGTGGCACCCTTTTTGGGTGGTTCGATTCTGCTTTACTATGACAGCATTAGAGCGATAGCTCAAGTATAGGAGCCAAAGGTACATAAGTGCACCAAGCATATTCTACGTCGCTACTATCTTGTATGATAGATCATGGAGCGAGGTAATGTTGACCTTCAAAAGATCGATGGAAAGGAGAACATGGCCAACCCATTTACTAAAGTCCTCCGAATCAAAGAGTTTGATAATCACAAATGGAAGATGGGTATACGATATTGTTCTAAATGACTTTAGTCTAAGTGAAAGTTATTGAAAAATGTATCCTAAAGCCAATCATCTTGATTGTAGATGGTTGAACTGATTATAAATGTATTTGAATTATTATAAATAAAATTATTATTTTAGCATTTTCATTACTTTTGTGCATCTTTCTATAACAAACTCTTCTGTAATTAAGTCCTTAGGACTATTTAGACTTGACAAAGGAGGATTTGTTATTTAGTCCTTAAACTTATTCATGACCAAATGATACATTGTTACTTAGGATGATAACATATCAAGTGTAGATCATTATGTACCATATGCCTTGGTTGTCCTCTTAACCAAGGAGTATGATACTAGTATGACAAGCAGGTGAAGTATAAGAGTACATTTCAATGAACATGATCTAACTACATAGCTCTCTGCTGCCAAGAATTACTCATGAAGGATATGGATATAAGTATCCCTTAGACCTGAGATCACCATGGTAACTTGCAAGCAACTCACTATACTTAGGTACCAGACTACCTAAATTTTTTATTTAGTGATAGAAGGCTACTGGGTGTAGTCAAGTACTTGTGAAGTCGGTGTGTGAGTCAAGATGGGATTTACCCCTTTAAGTGTTGGAGCAAGTGCATCATTGTATTTTAATTTAGCAAAACCTCGATTGGGGTGGTAATGGACACTGAATTTTGAAATATACTATAGATGATATTTTTAGGATTGATAGTTAAATCCTAGATCATCTTTTGAGCATTGAGGTCAAGGGGATGAATTATATGGTAACCATATGCCATAGGTTCATCGATGTTGCATTGTGACTATTCGACCTATTCAAACATCGGGTTCCATTGCTAGATGATTGAAGAAAAGACCAGTATGGTTCTAAGCATGCTTTTCAAAATTTTTTTGAAATATATAACAGTAGAAGCAAAATTAGTTTACATTAATTTTATGCATGCTATGATCTAATCATAAAACCCTACTCAGGAACTTTGATATGTTTATATGAATCAGAAAAATTAAATGCATTCGATCAGCAAATCATATTTACTGATTGATCTATATTCAAAATATAGTACCTATGTGCGGGTAGATGAACTATGCAATCCGAATCCATCGAAAGATGCTTTCCCATCGCACTGCAGCTGCACACATATCCGGCATATATGGTGAGTCCACATGGAGTCCCTAGTCCTGATCAGCCCCTTTGGAGTGCTAGCTCCTCACCAAAGCCTTCGACGGCTGATCTTTATCGATCCAATCAATGATTTACTCCCGATCTTCTGGACACTCTAGAAGATCAAAAACTCTATGGAGGAAGAGGAGGTGGTGGTGGAAAATCAATGGAGATCTGGCACTCACAGCACTCAATCTCTCCATCCAAATCTAGAGTCCCTACTCTAGGATTCAGCACACACCCTCGATAGCTTTGACACCCTTTTCCCTTTGGAAAATTCTAACACCAAAAGGGATGCACCCCTCTCTGATTTCTATCTCACAGAAATCCATCACGAAACTTAAGTCCATATATGGACCTTTGCACCTTGCATACTTTGTGATTAGCATCACTAGATGTGAAACCTTCCATATAGATATCTTCCTCAAGGTATCCATTTAAGAATGCCATTTTCACATCCATTTGCCATATTTCATAGTCGAAATAAGCTGCAATAGCAAGTAATGTGTGGATGGATTTTAGCATAGCTACTGACGAAAAGGTATCCTGATAGTCAATGCCTTCATGCTGACTATAACCTTTTGCCACTAATCTAGCTTTGAATGTCTCCATATTTCCATCTGCACCAATCTTTCTCTTGTAGATCTATTTACACCTAATAGGTACTATACCTTCTAGTGGATCTACCAAGGTCTAGACTTGGTTTGAGTGCATCAAGTCAATTTCTAACTTCATTGCCTCTAACCATTTCTCGAAGTCAATATCTAATATCACCTCATCATTGGTTTTGGGATCATCACCATGAACCCCATTACCTATAAGGAATATTTTCTCTACTTTCTCTGAGATAGTACCTAAGTAACTCTCAGAACGATGAAAAATCCTTTTCGATCTACGAGGTGGAGGAGGTAGTGATTGTATTGGCTCAACCTGATTTGGTTCCATAGGGTCCTTAGCTTGTTGCTCTTATGAGACTTTCTCCTCGAGTTTGATCTACTTTCCAATGCCGCTATCTTGAATAAAATATTTTTCTAGAAAGATAGCATGCCGACTTACAATCACATTGTGATCTTCTGAAATATAGAAATAATATTCTAATGACTCTTTAGGATATCCTATAAATCGAGCTCTAAAGGACCTAAAGTCTAACTTATCCGCTTGTTGTCTTTTGACATGAGCCGGACAATCTCAAATTCTGAGATGACTCAAACTTGGTTTCTTACCATGCCATATCTCATACGGTGTGGTAGGAACAATTTTAGAGGAAACCCTATTCAGTAAATATATTGCAATTAATAGACTATGTTTCCAAAGAAAATCAGAAAGGTCTGTGAAGCACATCATGGATCGGACCATATCTAATAGGATCCGATTCCTTCATTCTAAAACCCCGTTGAGTTGAGGTGTTTCAGGTGGAGTCCGTTGAGAGACTATGCCATTTTGCTTGAGATAATTCAGGAATTTCCGACTAAGGTATTCACCTCCTCGATCTGATCGAAGAATCTTAATGGATTTTCTAGTTTGCTTTTCTACTTCATATCTAAATTTCTTAAACTTTTCAAAGGCTTCAGACTTATGTCTCATAAGATACGCATATCCATACCAAGATAAATCATCGATAAATATTATGAAGTAGACAAAGTTTTCTCTAGTCGGCACATCAAATGGGCCGCACACATCAGTATGTACTAGGGCAAGTAGATCCATGGCCCTTCCCTATCTCCCATAAAGGGAGCTTAGTCATTTTGCCATGAAGATATGATTCACAAATTGGATATGACTCCAAAGTCAACAGACTCAATGGCCCGATTTTCTCCAATTTCTTAACCCTATCTTCTGCTATATGACCTAGCCTCAGGTGCCATAGATACCTATCATTCGGACTATCTCTGGATTGTTTTATAGCATTTATATTTTGCTCGATATTAAAAATAGATACATGAATATGTAACTGATAGAGACCATTAATTAGGAAACCACTTGCAATTTTATTTCTTTCATAAAGAATATTACAATGGTCTTTAAGAAAACTAATTACATAGCCTTCTTGTGCTAAACATGAAGCAGAAATCAAATTCCTACTTGCAGCAGGCACATAATAACAATTCCTAAGTACTAAATCTAAGCCAGACGGTAGTCGAAGAGGATAGGTTCCCATGGCCACAATAGCAACTCTTGCTCCATTTTCGACATGTAGGATCATCTCACCATCCCTCAGCCTCCTACTATCCTCAAGATCCTGCATAGAAGTGCACAAATGAGCACTAGAACCAGAGTCAAACACCCAACTGGATGCAAAAGAAATCATAAAGTTAGATTCAATAACGAGCATACCTCCAGAAGGACCTATCTCCTTCTTATTCTTTAGGGTGGCCAGGTATATAGGATAATTTTGCTTCTAGTGGCCATCAGTATTACAATGAAAATACTTTTCTTTATCAGCGGCCTTCTTCTTCAGCTCTATCTTCCTTTTTTTTCCAGCTTCCACCTTCTGCCTTTTTACAGACTCTTCTTCTTTTCAAAAGACTTTCTCTTAGAGAAAGTCCATTCTATAGCAAGTACTGAGCCTTTAGAACCTTTTATAGAAAGCTCAGCAGTAACCAGCATGTTCATAAGCTCGGCCAAGTACTCTGAAGTTTATACATATGGTAGTTCATGATGAATTGCCCATATGCATCAATCAAGATTTGAAGAATTATGTCATTCTACAGATCATGGTCTAACTTCACTCCGAGCTTCTCAAGCTCTTCCAAGTTTTTGATCATCATCAGGCAATGATCTTGGACTGACTTTCCATCATGCATTTTAGTCTTAAATAGTCGTTTAGTGATCTGATTTTGGCTGTGCGACTCTGTTCACCAAACAACTCTTGCAGGTGAGCCAATATTTGATGCACAGTCTTGATATCTTCATGTTGGTTCTGAAGCTCATCAGACATCGAGACCAACATATAGTATCTGACCTTATTATCTTCATCCATCCATTTGTCAAAAGATGCTCTCTATTCAGCGGATGGATGGGCTGATAAGGTGGGGGGATCCTGGTCCAATACATGAGTTAACTTCTCAAAATCTAAAATGATTTTAAAGTTTCAGAGCCAATCCTTGTAATTGGATCCAGTTAGTCTATGGGTGTCTAGGATACAGGCTAGTAGGTTGGATGCAGACATTTTATTTTCCTGTAGAGAGTCAAAGTTTCTAGTTAGATTTTGTAATTAAGACTTGAACAATTTATTTAGGGGTTTAATTTTTAAACAAATTAACTCCCACTATTTTCTCGGATCCCTACACTCCCTTTGTGGAGATGCGAAAATCTTCATGATTAATGATTTCTAGTGGATGGTGAGTCCCATCAACTGACTCATCACCTCACCTAATAGTTATTGATGATGGGTTAGCCAATGAGTGAACAACTCTTGTCCAATGATTCTCTAATCATGGTAAACCCAAGCTTGGTCTCTAATTCATGAATCTCACCATGCCCAGAATATTGATCTACTCCTTAGTTAAGTCAGACCCACTATTTGCATAGATTGGATTTCTAATTGGGCCTCTCATCGTATCCGAAATATTAAGTCCAATTCATCCTCCAGCCCATAGCATCCAATGCTTAATAGACATGGTTGCGTCTTTTCGATGCAATTGAACCACTATGACCAGTCGAGAACAATCAACCCCGAGAAGGACCCACATATTTACAATGGTGGAAGATCTTAGACTTAATCTTTTCTTAGGGTGATTTGATTTAGGTTTCTTTAAACTTGATTTGACATAGCCATAACCATTATGGAAAACCTAGTGGCATGGGTTAGCTCGGATTATTAGCCACCTTAGATCAGGACTGAGCTAACAAATATGGCCAAGTAAGTGAGACCGATGGAAGGGATATGCCATTAACTTGATAAGAACACATTCGAGTTGAGTAGCTTCCAATTAAAAATCAGTCGGTCGTATCTGCCAAACTTACCTTAGACACCAAATTGTTGAGCCAAAACCAATCGAATTAGCCTACAATCCAGACTCTAACTACTGAGCCTAATTAGATCTTAACTTGATCGATCACTCATGTGACTCGACCTTGACCCAGACTTAATCCTATTAGGCTGGTCAATTTAAGAACTCTTGATCCCATCTAACCAACTCTTGATTTGATTTGATCAACTGCTAGACCTAATTGAGCTACCCAAGCCCGAACCCAATTTTATGAATATGTCTTAGATCTGAAAATTCTTAATTTTAGACCTAATGTATTTCATAATCTTAATTCTTAATTAAGCATAGGGTTCATAAACAAAATATGTAAATAAAATTCTAGGATTTTAGGATCTAGGGTTTTGTAGAAAATAAATTTTTGATTTCTGATTAAGGACGAACATGCAGCACCCCTACACATCATAAGAACACCCCATCGAATGGAAGGAGAGGGTCTTTAAATCCTACTTCATTCTTATGATCGGGTGGCCAAGGAGAATGCCTTAATCAAAAATATGATAAATCTACAAAATTGGTTAGATCTACATATATATCATATATATATAATTGATCTAACTTAAAAACATGTTTTGCATACATCTCATGTATCATATCATGTATGCTTTTAGATCTGAATTATCTCATAAGTATCTAAAAAATAAAATTTAAATTTGATCATATCAAATTAAATTTATTCAAGACAACTTTATAGAACTATTCTACAACTAATCTAAACATACATCTATCATATCTCATATGAATAAAATTAAATAAATTTATTTTCTATTTTTTAGATCTAATTATGATATTTATAATATCAAAAAATGATAAATAAATAAATCTAAAATTATAATTAATTAAATTAAAATTATGATCATCCTAGACTGCACATAGAATAATTCTATTCCTAGTCTAGTCATGCATCTTATACATCTTAGATCTAAATTATTTAATTTTCTTAATTTTTGATTTTAGTTAAAATCATATCTAATGTAACATCTAAAATCATCTAATTATTAGATTAGAATTATATTAAAATTATATCTAAATAATTATGAAACCCTGGGTCTGATACCAGTTGAAGGAAAAATCCTATTTCTCAGGTCAGGTTCATTCAAATTTTTATTTGATCAAGAAAAATATTTTAAAAATTTTTCTCTTAGATCCAAATTAGATCTGAGATTCTTTAGATCTAATTTTATCAATCTAATAAAATAAAAATAAATTAAATTAAATTAAATCTAATTTAATTATACCTTATTATGGGTAATCCTATTATCCTATGATGATCCTGATGTTTGCCTGAGGTTCTGGATGTAGCCATGCAAGCACCTGGCCTCTACCGATATCCACTTGGGCAAGATCTAGAGATCATCTTCTTTTCAATTTGTGCTCCAAAAATTAGATCTGGATCTGATCTTGAAGGTCTTCAAAATACCTTTTGAAGATCAACTGTTGTCTCTTATAGCAGTGCTACCTTCTTCCTTTCCTATCACCTTTCTCTTGCTTGGATCGCACCAAACTAGAGCCCAAAACCTCTTGGGAATGGAGAGGACAGAGAGAAGTAGAGGGTGGCATAGAAAAGAAGGGAGAGGGGCTATGTGGCATGTGCAAAGGGCAGAAAAACCAAAATCCTAGGCGTAGATAGGGTTATATAGATCCTGCTACACCATGTAGTGCCACATCATTCCGACCAATCACGGTTCTTTGTGCAATTAGATCTAAATCTAATTGGTGGGATGACATCATCTGATCCAATCAGATTTGAGTCCCTCATAAACATCCTTAGGTAGTGCCAAGACTAGTCAAATAGGACTCTTTGGCACCACCTAAGTTAAAACCATGAAGCAACCTGGAGTCCCATCTATGTGGAACTCCAGGCATGATCCTCATGGGGGGCATGCCTCCCTAGGCATGCGCCCCCTCCCTTTCTGCCTTTTAGAAGAGGGACAAAGCCCCATGTTCTCTCCTATGGGTGCATAACACATGGGCAGAAGTTTAAGTGTTAAAAGTCAACATTTGACCAAAGTCAAAAGACAAGATTTAGCATGTGACGAAAAATAGTAGGTGTTGTCTCAAATTTATCTCATAAATTAAGATAACCCTTTTTCAACCTGGACAAACTCCAATAAGATAAAGTAAATATTTTTGAGTGAGCCCAAACATATTTGGCTTAGTCGAGACAAGCTTTAATGATTATTGAAGGAGAACATTAGGCTCAATCATGTGCTAGCACGATTTTCTTGAACCTAATTAAATCTTATTTAAAATAATTGAACTAGATTAGTCCAATTGATGATATCCAGATCCAAACCCTTATTTGTGTGATCCAATTAGATTTAGTTCCATATGATAATGGCATACATCACGATCTCTATCATCAACATCATCGAAACATCTTCCGATGGATCAAAACTTTCCTGATTTAGACAACTAGTATGATCGATCATCCATATCATTCTAATTGCTTCCAAAATCCACTAGTGATAGCTAGCAGCATATGATGGAAATCCATCAGAATTGAAAATGAACCTTTTGGTGTAGTTACCTATGTGATTAAGTTCCTCTATCTTGTGCTTCGATCGGATTAGGGTTAAGGTGATCTCGTCAAATCCTAATTTTCGTCATATGAATTAATTATTCGATTCAAGTCCGATGTGAAAATCCTAATAGAAACTCTTTCTATTATTTTACTCTGCCATGGCCATGGGCTTGTGGACTTGATTCTCATGATCATCATAGGGCTGCTCCTCATCTACCGAGGTAAATAGATCCTCTATTGGTGCAATCCAATTCCTACAATGAACATGCTATAGCCAACATACACCTCAGAGTTTCGAATGGCTAAGAGACCGAGTTATGGTATAGTCAAACTATAACACCCTCAAGGTGAACTACCAATGCACCTCAAGTCAGACATACCATTGTAGCTTTGAGCCAGTCGTTGACGAGAAGGTAGACTTCCTCATCACTGCTCGAGGTGGTCACGCTCGATGCCCTCATTCTCTAGCGAGTACTTATACTCTCACTCTGGTGTCTCTACACCGTAGACTCAAAACTCCTCTATCCTAAGAAAGTGATCGTACACTAACCTTTCAAATCAATCACCATCATCATGATGATCCTATGATCGGGAGTATTTTATGAGTCAATAATGAAAATTCATGTCTTAAATTTTCAACTCTTGAATATATGAACTATCATTACCATTAACTTAAGGAATGTATCACAGACACTTTTAAATACATACTATGATAGAAAATAACCCATTTTACTATTTATAGTCAAAATTATAATTTTGCCCTTAGTTCTATATTACAAGTGTTAGCCAATTCTAGCTTCTAGGGCACACATATCTAACATAAGGAACACACTATGAAGATCAGCTCTAATCTGAAAGAAGAAGTCAAAGAGCAGCTTGTCACCTTCTTACAAAAGAATGCTGATATTTTTGTCTGGATACCCGCAGACATGCCTGGGATTGATATAGAAGTAATGAAACATCGTTTGGGTTTGGACCTTAAATGTCAGCCAGTGAAACAGAAGAAGCACAGCTTTGCACCCGAGAGGTAGAAGACGATAATGGATGAGGTCGACAAACTCCTTAGAATAGGATTCATTCGAAAAGTGATCTATCCAAACTAGATCATAAATGTCATTCTCATTAAAAAGGTAAATGGTAAGTGAAGGATGTGCATAAACTTCACAGACATGAACACAGCTTGCCCAAAAGATAGCTACCCCCTACCCAGTATTGTCCAACTAGTGGATGCAACTTCAAGCCACGAACTCCTCACCTTCATGGATGCCTTCTTCTGCTATAATCAAATTTGGATGGCACCAGAGGATGAGGAGAAGACTGCTTTTATTATAGACCATGGTCTTTATTATTACAGGATCATGCCCTTTGGACTTAAAAATGTAGGTGCAACTTATTAGTGTCTAGTGAATAAGATCTTCAAAGAGCAGATCAGTCAAAACATGGAGATCTATATAGATGACATGCTAGTTAAAAGCCAATCTTTGTTGAATCATATTGTTGATCTTGAAGAGACCTTCAACATCCTTCGAAAGTCAAGATGAAGCTAAATCCTACAAAATGCACTTTTGGAATAACCTCAAGGAAGTTCCTAGGATTCATAGTGTCCAGGCTTGACATTGAAGCTAACCTAGAGAAGATCTAAGCCATCCAAGAGATGATAGTTCCAAAAATAATAAAAAAAGTTCAACACCTCACAAGCAAGGTAGCGGCCCTGAATCACTTCATTTCAAGGTCGGTAGAGCATTGTATGTCCTCCTTCCAAGTACTCAAACAGTCCAAGAACTTCAACTAGACTCCTGAGTGTCAGCAAGCCCTTGAAGAATTGAAGAACTATCTCAGTTTGTCTCCGCTCCTAGCCAAGCTTGAACCTAGAGAAGAGCTATTCTTATACCTTGCTATCTCTAGTAGCTATTAGAGCCATTTTGATCAGGGATGAAGCTAAAATTTAGAAGCCAATCTACTATATAAGTAGAGTCCTGAGGGATGTAAAAATAAAGTACACCAAATTAGAAAAACTAACTTATGCCTTATTGATTATAGCTAGGAAGCTCCAACCTTACTTTTAGGGATATACAATTACTCCCCTTACTGATCAACCCATTAAGGCAATTCTCCACTAGCCTGATACATCTAGAAGAGTAGCAAAGTGGGCAATTGGGTTAACTGAATTTGACATCCATTTTCAACCTTGGCCATTCATCAAAGCTCAAATATTGGCTGATTTTATAATGGAGTGCACTATTCTAGATGCAACCAAACTAGAGCATCAAGAAGTCCATATCCCTCGCTCCCCTAAAGAAAAGACTGATCTCCCTGAAAACTTCTAGGCACTATATGTAAATGGTTCATCCAATGCTTTTGGAGTAGGTGCAGGCTTGTTTCTCATTAATCCAGAGAGAATTATGGTCGAATATGCTTGGTACTTTGAGTTTTCTGCTACTAACAATGGGGCTGAATATGAAGTTCTAATCTTGGGGCTAAAAATAGCCAAAGAATTGGAAGCAAAGTATTTGAAGGTTTATAGTGATTCTCAACTAGTGGTGGGGCAAGTCAGCAACACATCTCAGCTTGGGAGGAAGGTATGAAGAAATATTTAGAAAAAGTGAGGAATTTAATTCTGACCTTTAGTAGCTTTGAAATTCAGTAGATTCCTAGAGCAAAAAATACCAGAGCCGATCTTCTTTCTAAGTTAGCCATCTTAGCCCCGAATGAGCTACCAAAAGAAGTCCTCTTTGAAGTCCTGCATCACTCAAGTTCGAAAGAACCCTAGGTAATAATGCAAGTCGATCATAAGCCTAGCTGGATCGATCCATTAATTTCTTATCTCAAAGATGGAATTCTTCATAGAACCATAAAGAAGCTTGGAAGTTAAGAAATCAAGCTTTTCACTATATTTTATATGAAAATAAGCTATACAAGAGGTCATACTCCCTACCACTCCTCAAATATCTTCGACCTTCCAAAGCTGATTATGTCTTATGATAAATTCATTAAAAAATATGCAAAAATTATTTGGGGGTAAGATCCCTATCATATAAGTTACTTAAGCAGAGATATTATTGGCCAACAATGCACCAGGATGCGATGGCTTATGTAAGAAAGTGTGATAGATGTTAGAGAAATGCAAACATTCAAAGATAGCTGGCTTTAAAACTCACTATTAAAAAATATATTCTAAAGCCAATCATCTAAGTGGTACATGATTGGAATTAGTATCTGAATTATCTAATAATAATAGTTATTTGGCTGATTCATCATAAAAGTTCTATCTTCCTTAAATGAACTCCTAAATGATGATGAAGTTCTTAAAACCACAATCAATCAATAAAAAAAAATTTATCAGATGGTTCTTAAATTATTCATGATTAAATGATAAGTTATTAACAAGGACGATAACTTATCGAGTCTAGATCGTTGTATGCCATATGCATTGGTTATTCTCGTAACCAAGTGTTATGGAGATACTGGTATGGCATCCAGATGAGATGTAGGAATACATATGCACTGAATGTGACCAATGTAGCACTCTATTGTCAAGAGTAGCTAGCTAAGGCTAATAGGTATATGTGTCCCTTCAATCTGAGATCACCACGGTGACTTGCAAGTAACTCACTATACTTTGGTGTCAGACTGTCTATATTTCTAATATAGGTTCGAAAGATTTTTGGATACAGTCAAGTACTTGTAAAGTTGGTGTGTAAGTCAAGATGGAATTGACCACTCCTTATTAACTTCAGAAAGAGAATGACTCGCTATATTTTAATTTAGCAAAACCTAGGCCTAGGTAATCCTTGTGAGGTGTCACGGGATTTGCAAAATTTTGAGACATGATAGAGATGACTTGTATGAGTATTTGATAGCATACTCAAAGTCATCTTAAGCATTATTGGTTAAAGAGTTGAATTATATGATAACCATGGGCCAGGGTTCTAAGAATGTTGCTTTGCATACATTCAACCTATCTAGACGTCGGGAACCATTGTTAGATGGTAACTTTGATGGATACAAGAATTGATTCTTATGCTACTAACTTAGGTTTGAACCTATAGGGTCACACATATTAGAGCTTGTAACTTGATCAGATGGTTAATCAATGATTGAGAATCGTTTAAAGGTCAATCCATCAATACGATTAATGTTTTACCTAATGCAAGTGTTGCAGGAGGATCGATTAGCAATTGGATTGCTAATTGGCTCAATTTGATTGAGCAATTGAGTTGAAATCAAGTCTAATTGAATTAGATTCAATTAGAATTAGTTTGAATTTAATTAGACTAAATCTAGTTGGTTTATTGTACAAGCCAATTGCAAGAAAGAATAATTTCTTGTTTGACTAGGACTTGGGTGCACCTAATTGACTTAGGCTTTAAATCAGGTTGAAATCTTGATTTAATCTGATTGGGCCCCTAGTTGGACTAGGATCACCCTTAATTGGGTTGTATTTAATCTAATTTAAATAGAATTTAAATTAGATTCAAACCTATTTTGACCTAGTCAAACAAGAGGAGTCCCAATTGGACTGGGACACTCTCTCTTTCTCTTGCGCCAAAGAAAGCCCATGCCACACCTTTAATTCTTGATTATTACGTGAAAATTCCCATGCCTAAGAGGCCTTCCATGCCCCATATATCTGGTTGTTTTGGAGTTTGTTATGATTTGGTCAAAACTAGAAGGAAGTTAGAATTTGTTTCCTACTTGGAAGAATCCTCTTTGACCAAAACTCCTTCCTTTCTTTTGTGCGCCAACCTTTCCATGTCTAGTCATTTTTTCTCCGCCCGTTCCCCCTTTCTTTTATGCGTTGGCCATCAGGTTTTCATGCTCGAAAAAGTCAAAGGGGCGTCCAATTTGTGCGCCAACCTTTCCGTGCCTAGTCATTTTTTCTCCACCCTTTTTCGCTTTCGTTTATGCATTGGCCATCAAGTTTTCATGCTTGGAAAAGTCAAAGGGGCGTCCAAGAGTTGGACACCCCATAGTAATCGTTGGAGTCCTTCTTAAACTAGGTTTTGACCTAGTCAAAGAAGGCTCTTAGGGGACGCCTCCTTATAAAAGGTGTGGGCATCCAAAACTCTAGAGATATTCACGTGAAAACTAGAAGGAAAAGTTGGAGGGGCGTGGAGGTTTTAGGAACCAAGTTCTTCGGAGAAAATCCTTTCTTTTGGACAACATAGGATGATGACTTGAAGGGTCAAAGGTAAGAGAAGATTGTCTTCTCTTTATTTTTCTTTCATGTATTTTTCCTCTTATTTCTTCTAGTAATTTTTATGTGATAAAATCTAAGAGAGAGAGAGGATTTTGGCATGGGGATAAGTGCTCCAAGTTGTTGGGGCATGGTGCTCTTTTTGGACATGATTTGATCATATCCTAATGAGAGAAGGAGAAGAAAAGAAAGATCTTCTCATAGGATTTCTTTGAGAACCCTTCTTCTGCTTATTTTATGAGAATTTTTAAGAGTATAAATTAGAGATGTTAGATATAGAAACATAGAAAATATCTAGAGGAGAAGGTCTCCTCTTGTCCTAGCATAGAGATGTTTTCATGGAATCAATTGTTGATGTCCTGAAGGAGAAGATTTATCTTTTCTTAGAATTTTTTTTCTTATTTTTATTTTTTTGATTTATGGAAGATCCAAGGATTAGATTCCATCATTATTTCTCCTCATGTTCTTCATCCCTTGGAGTATCCAAGAGATCCAAAGAACATGTATTTGGTTAACCATCAGGAGGGATCCGCGAGAAGCTAGCACTTTGAGCGGATCTTCGTTCGACGAACCTTCGATCTATGTTGCAGGCTCGTGTGGATTATCTACAGAGGTCGAACACGTATGCGGCTCTAAAAAAAATAATGAAAATCAACCATGGAGTTCTCAACCCGTGCAAAGATAAGAGATCAGATCTCTTGGTAATCTAGATATGATCTAGGGTTAGATCTAGAATTATTCTAGATCTAGGTATTGATATGATCAATACCACTTATAATTAATTAAATTTTAGATTTATGTTTACATTATGACATGTTATAGATCTTTGATGTAGGGTTTTATAATCTGATTACATGCATATTATAGATTATACTATTTAATCTATGTCTTGTGTTGCTTTAATTTCGAAAAAATTTTGAAATCTATGGCATGTTTCTCAATAGTAGTATCAGAGCATCTTGGTTCTTTTATAACATGTTCATTTTTGCTTTAGAATAAATCTAAAAATTAAAATTAATTAAAGATTACACATACTGCTATAAGATTATCCTGCTGTAAGGTAAACCCCTTACAATGAAAAGGTTTTCCATGTATGTGCTGATCTGAATCTGAATCATGAATAATTTAGATTAGATCTAAGAAAGCTTATGATTTAATTTTTTGATTTAAATCTAAAATTAAATAGATATTAGATTTATTTTAAATTTTTTAGATTAGATCTAAATAATATCAGGATTGCACATACTGCCATAAGGTTCTTCTACTGTAAGGTTTACCCCTTATAGTGAAAAGGTTATCCTAGTATGTGCTAATCCGAGAAACCAAAATCATAATAGTATGTTAGATGAGATCTAAAATAATTTATAATTTATTTTTAGATTTTAAATTTAATATTAAATGGTTTATGATCTGATTTTGATCATTTAGATGAGATCCATGTGATATATTTCATGTTTTGATCTAGATCTTCATGTTGCATATGTTGACATGTAGCTTCATTTTTTAATCTAGTTTGTATATGTATGACATATAAGTTTTGTAGAATTAAATTATGAACTTACTTTCTGTAAAATTCTAGATTCGAAATCCTAGGACATGATCGAAATATCGAAATAAATCAGACCTAAAACCATCATATTTAATATGATTCAATGTAAACTATTTATAATTTAAAATTATTTCAAATGATCAAATCAAAAATTAGTTCTGAGATTTTATAAATCCAAAACTCATGAGCTTGAACTTAATTGAGAATTAAGTGATTGTTTAGGATCTAAGTTTGTGATTTAAAGATCCTAAGATAATTTCATAAAACATGGGTTAATGGGTAATGGGTTAGCTTGATTAGGTTTTTAACTGGATTAGACCTAGGGTTAGATTAAATATGGACTTAGTTAAGAAATTGATCAAATCTAATTAATAGTTAATTAGGATTAGGTCATTTCTTTAGATCAATTCAATAGTTGTAGTTGATCAAAGTCCATACATCTAACAAATGGATACTGATCGTGGCTCAGTAGTCTAGCTCGAGTCTTTAGGCAGACCAAATCAAAATTGATAAATTGATTGATTTCTAGGGTAAGTCTGACATTCCTGATCCGTGGTTTTTAATTGGTAGCCCACATACCTAACCATTTCTGATGGTGTCTAAGGCAAGCCTTGGCAGATCCTATTAGATGTGTGTCCTAGATGCCAGATTGGTTGTCACTTGTAATATACTTCTAAGGGCAATTTTATAATTTTGATTATAAATTAATAAATAGATTATTTTCTATCATAGTGTGTATTTAAAAGTGTCTGTCATACATCCTTTGAGTTAATGGTAATGACAATTCATATTTTCAAGAGCTGAAAATTTAAGACATGAATTTTCATAATTAACTCATAAACTGCTCTCGACCGTAGGATCATCATGAGGATGGTGATCGATCTGAAAGGCTGGTGTACGATTGCTTTCTTAGGATAGACGTATCTTGAGCCTATGGTATGAAGACACTAAAATGAGAGTACAGATATTCATTAAAGAATGAGGGCACTGAGCGTGACCACCTCGAGTAGTCATAAGGAAGTCTACCTTCTCGTCGATGACTGACTCGATGCTGTAGTGGTGTGTCTAGATCTTTGACCTGAGGTGCATTGATAGTTCATCTTGAGGATATTATAGTTTGACTATACTATAACTAGGTCTTCTAGCCATTCAGAATCTTGAGGTGTGTGTTGGCTATAGCATGTTCATTGTAGGAATTGGATTGCATCAATAGGGGATCTATCTACCTCGGTAGATGAGGAGTAGCTCTATGATAATCATGAGACTGAGTCCATAAGCTCATGGCAATGGTGGAGTGAAGATGATGGAAAGAGTTTCTGTTAGGGTTTCACATTGAACTCAAATCGAATGATTAATTCATATGATGGATATTGGGTTTGACGAGTTCACCTTAACACTAATCCTATCGGGGCTCAAGATAGAAGAACCCAATCACATAGGTAACTATACCGAGAGTTTTGCTTTTAGTTATGATGGATTGCCACCATATACTGCTAGGTGTCACTAGTGGATTTTGGAAGCAATTAGGATGATTTTGATGATCAATCATTCTAATTGTTTGAATAAAAAAAGTTTTGGTCCATCAAAAGGTGTTTCGATGATGTCGATGATGGAGATCACGACATATCTCATTACCATACAGAATTGAATCTAACTAAGTCACAAAAATAAGGGTTTGGGTCTGGATGTCATCAATTGAGCTAAGCTAGTTTGATTGATTTGGATTAGATTCAATTAGGTTCATGGTAATCATGCTGGCGCATGATTGAGCCTAACTTTCTCCTTCTGAAATCTTTTTGATTCATCACAATCGAGTCAAATTTAATTTTGACTCATTTTTGTATTTAGAATGGATTTATTTTTATCTGACTGGAATAAGTCTAGATCAAATTAATTATAAAAATTAAATTCATTCATAGTCAAATTGGACTAGGGTCAAAAGTTGACCTATTTAAGAGAATTGAGGGTCACCTTATTAGATGCTTCTAAAAAATTTTTTAGAAATTATTTTAATCTAATTTTTGGATATGCGATAGATCATGAGTTATGTATTGGGTGTACCAAATTTTGTGATTTTTGGAGTTATCTAGACTGAGTTATGATAGAGTTCTATTTGGATCCATCTCTTAAGAAAAGAGTCCTAGGCGTAGTGGACTCTTCCTTGTCTACTCATGCTGACACCTTTTTGAATCATTTTTGGTAAAAAATAGTAGGTAATATCTAATGATTTTTCATGGAGAATAAATCCTAGAGTCCTAATGATAAAATAAATAAGTTATTTTGGTCAAAAGAAACTCTAAGTAGGCAATGGACATAAAAGCCTTTCTCACGTCAAAGTGCATTCAATGCAAGAAATAATTTTCCATGCCCAAAGTCTGCCATCCTTGATATCTCACACCCCCTCTATCCTCTCTCTTCTTCTCTTCTACAAGTCTGAAAAGCAAGGCACAAATATGAGAAGAAAGACCAAGGTTTTTGGCATAATATTCAGGATCTACGTGACGATGTTCGTGTGACAGATGGGCTGCCTTCAGAAATAGTTTTGGAGGTTCTTCGGATCAGATCCAGATCTAATTTTTAGAAAAAAGGTTTATGAGAAGAAGATAATCAGATCCTACCCAAGTTGATACCAGTAGAGGCCAGGCACAGGCATGACTCCTTCCAAAACCTCAGAAATCAATAGGATCATTGTAGGATAATTAGATTACCCAATCAGGTACTTTAAATTAAATCTAATTTAATTTTAATTTTTAATTTTTGATATTAGATTATCATGATTAGATTTGATAATTCTTAGATCTGATTGGATTATTTAAAAATTTTTAAAAAAATCTTCCTCAGATCTGATCTGATCTGTGTGATCCTGTGGCAAAAACAGTATTTTTTCTTCAACCGATATTAGAGCTGCATTAGCAATTCTTCAGATCTACCTTAAATATGATTTTATTTTTTTTATGATCTAATATTAAAAGATTTTAGATATCACATCAGATGTGATTAGATCTAAAATTAAAAAAATAAAAATTAAATAATTTAGATCTAATATGTATGAGATGCATGACTACACTAGGTATAGAATAGTTCTATGTGTAGTCTAGTATGATCATATATTTAATTTAATTAAATATAATTTTAGATCTATTTAATTTTTATTTTTTTGATTTTATAATTATTGTAATCAGATATAAAAATAGAAAATAAAATTTTTAATTTTTAATTTATTTAAATGAGATATGAAAGATGCATGCTTAGACTAGTCATAGAATAGTTCTATAAGATATCTAGAATAGTTTTAATTTTGATATGATCAAATTTAAAATTTTATTTTTTAGATTTAATATGTCATATTTTAGATCTGAAAGCATGCATATTGATGATACATGAGATGTATGCAAGAGATATATTAGTTAGATCTTTCTATATGTGATATATGATCTAACTAGTTTTGTAGTAAAAAATTATATTTTTGATTAAGGAGTTTCTCATGGCCATCCGATCATAAGAATAAAGTAAGATTTAAAGACCCTCTCTTCCCATTCGATGGGATGTTCTTATGGCGTGTAGGGATGCTATGCGTTCATCCTTAATAAAAAATCAGAACTTATTTTTCTCCAAAACCCTAGATCTTGAAATCCTAAGATTTCTATTATATGTTTTGTTCATGAACCCAAAACTTAATTAAGAATTAAGATTATAAAATTAATTAGATCTAAAATTATGAATTTTTAGATCTAAGACATATTCATAAAATTGGGTTCGGACTTGGGTAGCTTAATTAGGTCTAGTGGTTGATCAAACCAAATTAAGAGTTGGTTAGGTGGGATCAAAGAAAGCTTAGATTTGACCAGCCTAATAGGATTAAGTCTGGGTCAAGATCGAATCACATTGAGATATTACTCGATCGAATCAAGACCTAATTTGGCTCCATGGTTCAAGCCTGGATTGTAGACTAACCTAATTGGTTTTGATTCGATAATTTATTGTCTAAGATAAGTTTGGAAGATACGATCGACTGATTTTTAATTAGAAGCTACTCAATCTGAATGCGTTCTTGTCGAGTTAATGGCATATCCCTTCTACTAGTCTCACTTACCTGACCATTTATGTCGATCCAGTTCTGATTTGAGGTGGCTAATAATTCGAGCCGACCCATGCCACTAGGTTAGTCATAATTGTTATGACTAAGTCAAATCAAGTTTAAAGAGTCCTAAATTAAATCTCTCTAAGAAAATATTAAGTCTAAGAGCTTCCACCATTGTAGATGTATGGGCCCTTCCTAGGGTTAATTATTCTTGACTGGATATAATGGATCAGTTACACTGAAAAGATGCAACTATGTCTATTAGGCATTGGATGCTATAGGTTGGAGGATGAAGTGGGCTCAATATTTTGGATACAATGAGGGACCCAATTAGGAATCCAATCTGTGCAAATGGTAGGTCTGACTTAACTAAGGAGTGGATCAATATTCTGAACATGGTGAGATTCATAAATTAAAGAACAAGTTTGGGTAGACCATGATTAGAAAATTATTGGATAAGAGTTGTCCACTCATTAATTGGTCCATCACCAATAATTGTTAGGTGAGGTGGTGAGTCAGTTGGTGGGACTGTACCACCCATTAGAAATTTATAATCGTGGAGATTTTTGCATCTCTACCAAGAAAGTGTAGGAATTCAAGCAAATAATGGGAGCCTAATTTATTTAAAAATAAAATTTTTAAATCAATTATTTAAGTCTAATTATAAAATCTAACTAGAAACTTTGACTCTCTATAAGAAAATGTTTGCATCCAACCTACTAGCCCATGTCCCGGACACCCATAGAATGATCAAATCCAACTATAAGGATTGGCTCTGAAACTTCAAAATTATTTTGGATTTCGAGAAGTTGACTCATATGTTGGAACAGGATCCTCCTACCTTACCGACCCGTCCATCCATTGATCAGAGAGCTCTCTCGAGAAGTGGACGGATGAAGATAACAAAGTCAGGTATTACATGTTGGGCTCAATGTCTGATGAGCTCCAGCACCAACATGAAGACATTAAGACTAGTTGCCAAATGTTGGCTCACTTGCAAGGGTTGTTTGGTGACCAGAGTCACGCAGCTAAATATCAAGTCACTAAAAGATTTTTTAAGGCTTAAATACATGATGGGCAGTCGGTCCAAGATCATTGTCTTATGATGATCAAGGACATGGAAAAGCTTGAGAAGCTTGGTGTCAAGTTAGATCAGGATCTACAGACTGACATAATTCTATAGTTCTTGATTGATGCGTATGGATAGTTCATCATGAACTATTATATGCATAAACATCAGAATACCTTGGCTGAGGTCATGAATATGTTGGTGACTGCTGAGCTTTCTATGAAAACTTCTAAAGGCTCAGTACTTGCTGTAGAGCGAACTTCTTCCAAGAGAAAGTCTTTTGGGAAGAAGAAGAAGTTCACAAAGAAGCAAAAGGTGAATGGTGAGAAGAAGAAGAATGCAGAGCCGAAGAAGAAGGCCACTGATAAAGAACAATATTTTTATTGCAATACTGATGGCTATTGAAAGTGGAACTATCCTCTTTACCTGGCCAGCCTGAAGAATAAGAAGGAGGCAGGTTCTTTTGGAGGTATGCTCATTATAGAATCTAATCTTATGATTTCTTCTGCATCCAGTTGGGTGCTTGACTTTGATTTTAGTGCTCACTTGTGTACTTCTATGCAGGGTCTTGAGGACAGCAGGAGGCTGAGGGATGGTAAAATAATCCTACACATCGAGAATGGAGTAAGAGTTGCTGTTGTGGCTGTGAAAACTTATCCTCTGTGATTACCATCAGGATTAGACTTTGTACTTATGGACTATTTTTATGTGCCAGCAATAAGTAGAAATTTAATTCCTATTTCATATTTAGCACTGAAAGGCTATGTAATTAGTTTTCTTAAGGACCATTATAATATTCTTTATGAAAGAAATAAAATTGGAAGTGGTTTCCTTATAAATGATCTCTATCAGTAACATATTGATGTTTCTATTTTTAATATCGAGTAAAATATGAATGCCATAGGATCAAGGTGACCTAGGTATAGTCTAAATAATAGGTATCTTTGGCACCTTAGGCTAGGTCATATAGCTGAAGATAGGGTTAACAAATTAGAGAAATCCAGGCTATTGAGTTTATTGACTTTCGAGTCATATCCGATTTATGAATCATGTCTTCATGGCAAAATGACCAAGCTTCCTTTTATAGAACATGGGGAAAGGGCCACAGACCTGCTTGCCCTAGTACATACTGATGTATGTGGCCCATTTGATGTGCCAGTTAGGGATAATTACATCTACTTCATCACCTTTACTGATGATTTATCTCGGTATGGATATGTGTATTTGATGCAACACAAGTCTGAAGCTTTTGCAAAGTTCAAGAAATTCAGAGTCGAAGTAGAAAAATAAATAGAAAAACCCATTAAGATTCTTTGATCAGATTGAGAAGGCGAATATCTTAGTCAAAAATTCCTAGACTATCTTAAGTACAATGGCATAGTCTCATAATGGACACCACCTAGAACGTCTCAACTAAACGGAGTTTCAAAATGGAGAAACTGGATCCTATTAGATACGGTTCGATCCATGATGAGTTTCACAGACATTCCTGAGTTTCTTTGAGGACATAGTCTATTGATCGCTATATATCTATTGAATAGGGTTCCATCTAAAACCATTCCTACTATATTGTATGAGATATGGCATGGCAAGAAACCAAGTCTATGTCATCTCAGAATTTGGGATTTTCCGATCCATGTCAAGAGACAACAGACGGATAAATTAGAGTCTAGGTCCTTTAGAGCTTGATTTATTGGATATCCTAAAGAGTCATTAGGATATCTTTTCTATCTTCCAGAAGATCACAATATGATTATGAGTCGACATGTCATCTTTCTTGAAAAATAGTTTATTCAAGATAATGGCATCGAAAGATAGATTAGGCTCAAGGAGAAAGTCTTTCAAGAGCCACGAGCCAAGGAACCTATAGAACCCAATCAAATTAAGCCAGTCCAATCACTACCTCATCCACTTTGTAGATCAAAAAGGATTTTTCGTCCAGCTAAAAGATACTTAAGTACTATTTCAGAGGATGTAGAGAAAATGTTCCTCATAGGTAAAGAGATTCATGGTGATGATCCCAATACCTACGATGAGGCAATATTAGATATCGACTCTGAAAAATGGTTAGAGGTCAGAGATTGATTCAATGCACTTGAACCAAGTCTGGACCTTAGTAGATCCACCTGAAGGTAAGTACCTATTGGATGTAAATGGATCTTTAAGAGAAAGATAGCTGTCGATGGAAATGTAGAGACATTCAAAGCAAGGTTCGTAGCAAAAGGGTATAGTCAGCGCGAAGGCATTGACTATCAAGATACTTTTTCATCAGTAGCCATACTTAAATCCATCCATACATTGCTTGCTATTGCAATCTATTTCGATTATGAAATTTGGTAGATGAACGTGAAAATAATATTCTTAAATGGATATCTTAAGAAAGATATCTATATGGAACAACTACTAGGTTTCACATCCAGTGATACTGATCACAAGGTCTGCAAGCTACAAAGGTCCATATATGGACTTAAGCAAGCATCTCAGAGCTGGAATGCTCATTTCAATAATGTGATCAAATCGTTTGGATTCATCAAGAACGAAGAGGAGCCCTATGTTTTCAAAAAGATCAGTGGGAGCACAGTTGTCTTTCTGGTACTATACATAGATGACATTCTTCTAATTGAAAATGATATTTCTATGTTGACTACAGTCAAAATATGATTGTTTAAAGAATTCTCCATGAAAGACCTAGGAGGGGCATCCTTTATTCTAGGAATTAAGGTCTATAGAGATAGACCAAATAGGATGCTGGCTCTCTCATAGAAGATGTGCATAGAGGAGGTGCTAAAGAGGTTTAGCATAGAAAACTCCAAGAGGGGATTGGTGCCCTTCAGACATGGCATTTATCTCTCAAAGAAGATGTGCCCCAACACACCCAAGGAGATTGAACGCATGAGCAAGATCCCTTATGCTTTAGCAATAGGAAGCCTCATGTATTACATGCTATGTACATGATCTGATATTGCCCATGCTGTGAGTGTCACGAGCAGGCATCAATCGAATCCAGATGAAGAGCACTGGGCTTCTGTGAAATATATCCTTAAGTATTTGAGAAAGACTAAGGATATGTTTCTTATCTTTGGTAATGAAGAACTCCAGGTCCAGGGGTATACAGATTCGAATTTTATGTTCGATATAGATGATCGAAAGTCGACATCTGGAAGTCTATTTATGTCCAATGGTGGTGCTATCAGTTGGAAGAGTTCCAAGCAGACTGTGATAGTAGATTTCACTATGAAAGTAGAGTACATCTCTACATCGAAAGCTGCAAAGGAGGCATTCTGGTATAAGAAGTTTGTTGTAGAGTTTGAAGTGATGCCATCAGATGCCATCCCTTTATACTATGACAACAATGGCAACATAGCCCTAGCTAAGGAGTTGAGGTCTCACCAAAAGTCTAAGCACGTCGAGCGACAATACCACCTCATCCATGATTATCTCGAGAAGGGATACATCGAGTTCAAGAGAGTCTTCACTATAGATAATGCGGCTGACCCACTGACAAAGCCATTGAGCCAGTAGAAGATCGAAGCCCACCTTGAGAAGATGGGACATAGATTTATAGCCAACTAACTTTAGGTCAAGTGGGAGTTTGTTAGATGTATGCCCTAGAAGCCAGATTGGCTGTCACTAGTAATACACTTCTAAGGATAATTTTATAATTCTAACTATAAATTAATAAATAGATTATTTTCTATCATAGTGTGTATTTAAAAGTATCTATGATACATCCTTTAAGTTAATGAAAATGATAATTCATATTTTTAAGAGTTGAAAATTTAAGACATGGATTTTCATAATTAACTTATAAACTGCTCCTGACCGTAGGATCATTATGAGGATGCTAATCGATCCGAAAGGTTGGTGTACTATCACTTTCTTAGGATCGACATGTCTTGAGTCTATGGTGTGGAGACACCAGAGCGAGAGTATAGGTACTCATTAGAGAATGAGGGTACTGAGCGTGACCACCTCGAGTAGTCATAAGGAAGTCTACCTTCTCGTTGATGACTGACTCGATGCTGCAGTGGTGTGTCTGGTTCTTTAACCTAAGGTGCATCGATAGTTCATCTTGAGGGTGCTATAGTTTGACTACACCATAACTCGATCTTCTATCCATTCGAAATCCTAAGGTGTGTGTTGGCTATAGCATGTTCATTGTAAGAATTGGATTGCACCAATAAGGGATCTATCTACCTCGGTAGATGAGTAGCCCTATGATAATCATGAGATTGAGTTCATAAGCCCATGGCCATGGCAGAGTGAATATGATAGAAAGAGTTTCAATTAGGATTTTACATTGGACTCGAATCAAATAATTAATTCATATGATGGACATTGGGTTTGACGAGTTCACCTTAACCCTAATCCTGTCGGAGCTCAAGATAGAAGAACCCAATCACAAAGGTAACTGTACTGAGAGGTTCACTTTCAGTTCTAATGGATTACCACCATATACTGCTAGATGTCATTGGTGGATTATAAAACCAATTAGGATGATTTTGATGATCAATCATTCTAATTGTATGAATCAGAAAAGTTCTGATCCATCGTAAGATGTTTCGATGATGTCGATGATAGAGATCACGACATATCTCATTACCATATAGAATTGAACCTAACTAGTTTACACAAATAAGGGTTTGAATCTGGATGTCATCAATTGAGCTAAGCCGGTTTGATTGATTTGGATTAGATGCAATCGGGTTCAAGGTAATCGTGCTAGCACATGATTGAGCCAGACTTTCTCCTTTTGAAATCTTTCTAATTCATCACAACTGAGTCAAATTTAATTTAACTCATTCTTGTATTTAGAATCAATTTATTTTCAACTGACTGGAATAAGTCCAGATCAAATTAATTATAGAAATTAAATCCATTTATAGTCAAATTGGGCTAGGGTCAAAAGTTGACCTATTTGAGAGAATTGAGGGTCACCTAATCATGCTTCTAGAAAATTTTCTATAAATCATTTTAATCTAATTTTTTGATATGTGATAGAGCACAAGTATGCATTGGGTGTACCAAATTTCATGATTTTTGAAGGTATCTAGACTGAGTTATGATAGAGTTTGATTTGGATCAAACTCTTGAGGGAAGAGTCCTAGGCACAGTGGACTCTTCCTTATCTACTCATGCTGACACCTTTTTAAATCATTTTTGGTGAAAAAATAGATGAGATCTAAGATCTGATGGCTTTTCATGGAGAATAAGTCCTAGAGTCCTAATGATAAAATAAATAAGTTATTTTGGTCAATAGGGACTTTAAGTAGATGTTGGACATAAAAGCCTTTCTCACGTCAAAGTGCATTCAACGCAAGAAATAATTTTCCATGCCCAAAGTCTGCCATCCTTGATATCCCACACCCCCTCTATCCTCTCTCTTCTTCTCTTCTACAAGCCTAAAAGGTTAGGCACAAATCTTAGAATAAGATCCAAGGTTTTTGGCACAATATTCATGATCTATTAGATGGTGTCCGTATGACGGTCGGGCTGCCTTTAAAAATAGTTTTGAAGGTTCTTCAGATCAGATCCAGATCTTATTTTGGAGAAAAGATTTATGAGGAGAAGATGTTTAGATCTTGTCTGAGTGGATACTGGTACAGACTAGGTACGTGCGTTGCTCCTTCCAGAATCTCAGGAATCAATAGGATCATTATAGGATAATTATATTACCCAATCAGGTACTTTAAAAAAAATCTAATTTAATTTTAATTTTTAATTTTTAATATCAGATCATCATGATTAGATCTGAGAACTCTTAGATCTAATCAGATCATTTAGGAATTTTTAGAAAAATCCCCCTCATATTTGATCAGATCTGCATGATCCTACAGCGAAAATAATATTTTTCTTTCAGACCCTTCCACCAATCTCACTTACCTAACCAATGTGGTTAATCAAGTTTTGATTAGGTTGCTCATTGATTCATCCTAACCTATGTCATATAGGAAATCAGTGAGATTAATTTTACTTAGTGAGACTGATATTGGTGCTCATGGACCAAAATTGATCCTAGTCCTCATTAATGACTTGAGAAGTCAGTAGGAGGACTTGACTTGGTAAAGTCAGTAGAAGCAAATTGGTCCATATCTTTTCTATCCTTAAATCACTAATAATTTAAATCCTCTAAAATTTTTAGGTCCTTAAAATGATAAAGTTATGAAAATAACTGAGTTATAGCCTCTCATTAAGGTGTTTGATAATGGATCCATTAACTTAATAATCATTGGAGGCCCATAGGCCTGGTACTTGTTGACCAATCGAATTATCATTCATCATATGACGACTTGGATGTATCTCTCTAATGGTGGTTAGGTTGACCAACCATAGTTGGGCTTAATCATTCATTGGTTAGATGCACCAAGTATAGTCATGTTAATGGTTGGACCTAACTGGATCCTTACAGTGGAGGCCCTAGCCTACTGATTAGGTTTCTGGGGTAAATTAAATTACTAGAAGTGCTTAGAGAAATAATTGGTTATGAACCAACCCTTAAATGTACCTGGATTAACCAACCATAGTTGGGCTTATATGTAGTCTATGTGTGTTAGCCAAGGGCCAGCGCACACCCGATGGGACCTAGGGAGGGGCTGCGAATCGAGGGGTGGCTGTTGACACGGCAACATCCTCGAAGGTCGATCAGCCCCTAGTGGGTAGGGATTAAATGGGAATGATTGCCCAGCCTATCGCTTGAGGTCTATATGGCTCAGGTGCAAAGCCCCTCAGGCCCGCCCGCAGTACATTATAGATGCGGGGTTCTAGTGTGCCTTATAAAGGCTAATAAACCCCTCCTTCTAATAGGTAATTGCCTTTTAGAAGAGAGGATAGGGGCTATGGTCCTACAGGTGGTATCAAAGCGAGATTGCAGGTTCGAAACTTGGCAGGCCACCTGGGTGTTGCTGGGGGGGATTGTTGGCCAAGGGCCAGCGCACATCCGATGGGATCCAGGGAGGGTTTGCCAGTCGGAGGATGGCTGTTGACACGACATCATCCTCGGAGGTCGACCTGGAGGGTCGATCAGCCCCTGATGTGTTGGAAATATGCACTCTTCTCACACAGATCAGCATGACCATTGGTGATTAGCCAAGCAATCAAGAAAGTACTTCTTAGAGAACTCTATGGAAGCGTAATAAAATAAATCAAGAAATAGAGAAGAAGAGATTTTCGAAAGAAAAGAGATTTTATTCAGTATATTTCAGCACACTTACAACCTTGACCTATTTTCAATATATATACTTTACAAAGGGTCAAGCCCAAGCTCATAGAAAAACTCTCCAAACCCAAACAACCCACGTACATAAAATAATAACCAGCGAAAACTGAGCACAGCCTAGTTTCAAATTGAGCCAGCTAACCTGCAACTGGGTCGGCTCAGTCCCAAATCGAGCGAACTGAGCCGACCTAATTGTGTACCATGCCAACAGCCCAGAAATGCTGCTCTCTGTCTAGATTTTTCTCTAAGACCTAGTCGACTCAATCTTGGATTGAGCCAACCCAATTCCTAACTAAGTCGCCTCAATCTCAGAGTGAGCCGACCTAGTTTCTGAACTTTACTATTGAAATTGATTCTTCTTTTGACTCGCTCCTATCTTTCCATGACCTATCTTCTCATGTTTCTAAGACTTAGGAGTGCCACTTCTGAGCTCACATTCTCCACCTTGGTGCTTCCAAGTCCTTGTGAACTCATCTCTTCTCAATAAACCCATTTATGCCACACATCTTTGAAAGCTATCTCTAGGGAGTACCTTTGTGAGTGCATCAGACTGATTCTCCTTGGTATAGACCTTTATTAGTTCCACTTCACCTTCCTCCACCAGCTCTCTGATCTTGTGATACCTCACGTCTATATGCATTGTGCACGCATGATAGACTGGGTTCTATGCCAACAACAGAGCACTCTGACTATTACTGAATAGTGTAACCTTGCTCTGCTCCACCTCCAACTCATCAATCAGCCTCCTAAGCCAAAGGGCTTCCTTTACAGCCTCCATTATCCCAATGTACTCAGCCTCTATGGTAGACAAGGCCATGATTGGCTGAAGGGTTGGTCTCTAAGACATCAGTCCACCATATATGCAGAAGAGATATTCAATAGTAGACCTTCTTATATCAAGATCACCAGCATAATTTGCATCAGAAAACCCTTCCAAAGAATCTAAACCTTCACACATCTTCATAGATTGTTCTCCAAATCCTCTCGGTTATCCACCAAACCATAATCCCTTGTTCCATGCAGATATCTCAATATCCATTTCAATACTTTTCAGTGTTCCTTCCTTGGGTTTGCCATGTATCTACTAGTCGTGCTCACAGCATATGCTATATCTAGTCTATAGCACACCATAATGTACATCACACTGCCTACAGCATTTGCATAAGGGACTTATTTCATGTACTCTCTCTCCTCTTCTGACTGGGGGCACTGTAACTTGGAGAGAGACATATAGCTCGATAATGGCATCTCTGTAGGTTTGGCCTTCTCCATCTCAAACTTCTCTAGAACCTTTTGGACATACTTTTCTTGTGATAAATGGAGCACTCCTTTGCACCTATCTCTGCAAATCTTGATTCCAAGGATTTCCTCAGCTGGATCCAAATCTTTCATCTCAAATTCAGATGATAATGCCCTTTTCAACTTTTTCACTGCATCCATGCTTCTACTTGCTATGAGCATATCATCTACATACAATAATAGGTACAGAGCATCCTCCTTACCTACATCCTTGACGTAGATACAATAATCATATTCACATCTATTGAAACCCAGGCTTAAGACAAAGCTATCAAACCGTCGATACCACTAACGAGGGGATTGTTTCAAGCCATACAAAGACTTCCTGAGTAAACACACTTTTTCTTCCTGTCCCATCTTCATGAAACCATCTGACTGCTTCATGTAGATTCTTTCCTTCAAAGTCCCATGAAGGAAGGCTGTCTTCACGTCCATTTGTTTCAATTCCATATTATGCTGTGCCACTAGTGACAGCAAAACTTGAATAGATGTATGATGCACTACAGAAGAAAAAATTTCTATGTAGTCAATTTCTTCCCTTTGTGAGTATCCCTTTGCTACCAGCCTTGCTTTGAATCTAACTCCACCTTATTCTGAAGGTGCTTCTTTCTTTGTAAACACCCACTTTGAGCCAATAGGTCGAGCACCCTTTGGAAGATCCACCAGCTGCAATGTCTGATTCTTCTTAAGTGATTCCATCTCCTCCATCATTGCCTGCATCCATGAATCATGATCCTCACTCTTCATGGCCTCTACATAATTCTTTGGATCTCCATTAGCAGTGATGAGTGCATAGGAGATAACCTCATCAATGCCATATCTGATCGATCTTCTAATAGTATGCTGGGGCTTATGTAAAGCCACTCCCACTGGCACATCTCTGCCTGATGATTGTGGCTGCTCCTGCACATCTATCTGAACTGCTGGTCCTCTATTCTAATTTTCAATCTGAGATAATACTTTTCTACCCAGCTCCACCTCAATAGAAACACTCCTTTAAGTGGATATAACCCGCATGCCATCATTCTCTGATTGGCCACTACTGTTCACCTTTGTTTCTCCAGTTCCATCTATCCCAGACCTCCTCAAGATGCTCTTCTCATCAAAGATTCTGTGCCCGAGAGTTCCATAGTAGGTACCCCTTGACTCCTTGTGGATACCCTATGAATATCATCTTTTGAGATTTTGGATCCAATTTGCTCCTCTCGATTGCCTCCATATGTGCATGGGCTGTGCAACCAAAGACTTTCAGGTGGCCAAGCTCCTCCTTCTTTCTACTCTAGACCTCTTCTGGAATGCCTTCATTCAGCTTGTAATGAGGGGACCTGTTCATAAGAAAATAATAAAAAGTTAGAGCATCACCCCAAAAGAACTTTAGGAGTAATGTCTGCAGCCTCAAACTCCATGCCTTCTCGATCAGTGTTCGGTTCATCCTCTCTGCGACACCATTTTGCTGGAGAGTCATCCTCATCTTGTAATGGTGTTTGATGCTATTTTCCTCATAGTACCTCCTGAACTCTAGGCTAGTATACTCTCCTCCATTGTTCGATCTCAGACACTTTACCTATCTCCTTGACTCCTTCTCTACTTCAGCTCTCCAGGCTCTGAACCGGGCAAAGACCTCTGATTTTTCTTTGATCAGCTAAACCCATACCTTCCTTGAAAAATCATCAATGAAAGTAACAAAATATTTTGCCCCATCTCTAGCTGATACAGGAGCTGATCCCCACATATCTGAGTGTACTAAATCCAGCACTCCCTCGCTGTGCTTGGTACTTTTGGCAAACTTTACCCTATGTTGTTTGCCAAAGATACACAGCTCATAAAGATCTATGCCCTCCTTCTTCAGGGCTGGGATCATATCTCTTGTGCTTAGTTTTATGAGCCCATGGTCACTCATATGATCCATCCGATAGTACCACAGTCGGTATAAAATCTGCTCCTTCTGTGCCGCTACTAGCACCTCTGCACTATCATTTACCACTGAGCCTTCCATTCTATAAAGATTGTTGGTCAGTCTTCTACCTCTCATCACCACCAAAGCTCTCTTAGAAATTTTCAGACATCCACTCCCAACTTAACTACTAAAAGCATAACCCTGCTCCTCCAAGTAGCCCAAAGAAATCAAATTCTTTTTCAACTTCAGTACATGCTTGACATTTGATAATGTACGAATGATCCCATCATACATCCTCACCCTGATAGAGCCAATTCCAGCTACTTTGCATGGATGATCATCTCCAAGGCTAATACTTCCACCATCGGCCTTCTGGTAGGTAGCAATCCACTCCCAATGAGAATTATAGTGGTGCGAGCATGCTGAATCTAATATCCATATAGTATCGCACTCTGTGGATCCATCTAATACAACTAGCAAATCTTCTCCACTGCTCACAGAAGCTGTATCATCTCCCTTGCTGGCCTTCCCTTTTTTTGATCTCAAAAGGGGACAATGTCTCCTCAGATGTCCAGGCTGATGACATTTATAGCATTTCAATGTCATCTTCCTTTGATCGCGAGACTTTAACTTGCCCTTGAATTTTTCTCTTGTCTTCTCCTTTGATCTTCCCTATCTTTTGTTCATAGCCAAGATCTTAGACTTAGGGTCTCCCTTATAGATCTTCTCCCTTTGCTCGATTGATCTGAGCACATCAACAACCTCTTCATAGTTTAGGATCTCCTTCCCATAAACTAGAGTTGTTATGAGACCATCATACGAACCTGGGAGAGAACATAATAGCAGCAATGCCCGATTGTCCTCGTTGATCTTCACATCCAAACTCATCACCTCAGAACACACCTGATTGAATCTTTAGATATGTACAACAAGATCTCCACCTTTGGGCATCCTCAGACCATACAACTGTTTCTTCAACCACAGCTTGTTTGTCATGTTCTTCTCCATGTACGTGTTCTCCAGTCTCTCCCAAAGCCCCTTTGCCGTAGTTTCTATGCAAACCTCGAGCAAAATCTGATCGGCCAAGCACATCCAAATTGTGCTAAAAGCAATTTTTTCTAGCTCTTCTCAATCCTCAGCACTGATTTTTTTTGGCCTTTCTTTTGTCAAGATCTTGTAGATTCTCTATTGAACCAACAAGTTCTTTACTCTTTACTGCCATAGGATAAAGTTTCCCTTGCCGTCAAACTTCTCAAAATCCATCTTGAATCCACTTGACTCCATGACTTCAAACAAGTCAAGAACAGATCCCTAACATCCTTCATGATCACACACCAATAAAACTATCCTTCACAGAAGATCTAACTAGCCCTAGATCCTCTTTCCAAAATTTTGTATCACCGTTCATGTAAACAATCTCCATCTCAATCTAAAGACAACCATGAAGTAAACTAGAAGTTTTAGGATAAAACCTCATACAACAGATCCTGGATGTAGTATATTTTAGGTGTCTTCCTTCCTTCCATGCAACATAGCTCTGATACCAATTGTTGGGAATATGCACTCTTCCCACATGGATCGGCATGATCGTCGGTGATTAGCCAAGCAATCAAGAAAGTACTTCTTAGAGATCTCTATAGAAGCACGATCAAATAAATCAAGGAATAGAGAAGAAGAGAAGAATAGATTTTCGAAAGAAAAGAGTTTTTATTCAGTATATTTCAGCACACTTACAATCTTGATCTATTTTCAGTATATATACTTTACAAAGGGTCAAGCCCAAGCTCATAGAAAAACTCTCCAAATTCAAATAACCTACGTACACAAAATAATAACCTACGAAAACTGAGCTGGCCCAGTTTCAGACTGAGCCGGCTAACCTACGATAACAGCCCAAAAATGCTGCTCTCTATCTAAATTTTTCTCTGAGACCTAGCCGACCCAGTCCTGGACTGAGCCAACCTAGTTTTCAACTAAGCCGACTCAGTCTCAAAGTGAGCCAACCCAGTTTCTGAACTTTACTATTGAGAGTGATTCTTCTTCCAACTCGCTCCTGTCTTTCCATGATCTACCTTCTCATATTTTCAAGACTTGGGAGTGCCACTTTTGAGCTCACATGGTGGGTAAGGATTAAATGGGAATGACCACCCAGCCTGCCACTTGAGGTCGATCTGGCTTGATGCGGGTCGACTCAGGTGCGAAGCCCCTCAGACCTGCCTGCAACACATTATAGATGCGGGGTTCTAATGCACCTTATAAAGGCTAATAAACCCCTCCTTCTAATAGGCAATTGCCTTTTAGAAGAGTGGTTAGGGGCTATGGTCCTACAATGTGGATTCTAGTACCTACTAGGGAATTAAAGTAATTTTCCAAATTGGAGGTAGAGGCTATCAATTCGAATAAAAAAGTGGGAGAACCTTTAGACTAAAGTCCAAGTCACTAGGCTTAATATAATTCATATACTTAGATCATTATTCTCTTTTCTCAAAATAAGGCTAAATCCTAATTGCTCCTATCACTGTTAGATAGTGATGAGACCCAACTTTGATCATTAGTATCGAATATTAAATTTGGTTTAGTACGAATGGATTCATACTGGAGCCTCTTAGTCCAGTAAAAATAATTAGTCCAAAATTGACCTAAATCAGGCATAGTGCTTCTACTGTTAGGAGCAGGGTCATAGGAAGAAGAATTATCTTATTTTCCTTAACCATAATAGGCTGAACACAAGAAATGAGCAAGAGTTGCTTATCAAGGATGTTATATGATAACACCTTGAAATTTCTCTGTATGAAATTCTACTACTTGGGTATGAGATACTGATAGTTCTATGTAATTTGTTGCAAGAACTACAAATAAGTGGAATGCTTAAAAATGGTGAGAAATACCTAAACATTTTGGATGGAAGTCCTATTCCAATCCTAGCTCTAGGAATTATCAAACTTATTTTCAAAGATGTCATTTTGAGTAATTGTCACTATTGTCCACCTTTATGATAAATGTGTTCTCTATTGGCCTTTTGGCCAGGGATGGTTATCATTTATCAATAAAGGAGATTGTTGTGATATTATTGTGAATAATGTTATAATACTATATGGATAATAAAAAAATGATATTTAATATTTATACAGTCTATTAAGCATAATGTACACATCCAAGTTAGATTATGTCATGGATATTTATCTTTGGCATTATAGGCTTAGTCATCTTGACAAGAATAGGATAAATGGATTAGCTTGAGAGAGAAACCTCGACATCAATAATTGTGAATCATTGATATCCTGTGAATCTTCTCTTCTTGGGAAGATGATAAAGTCACCTTTTACTGAAAAAGATAAAGGAGCTGATAAAGTTCTAAGTCTCATACATAGTAATGTATGTGGACCTGTGAACTTAAGTGCCAAAGAAAGATATTAATATTTCATTACAGATAACCTATCTAAGCATGGATGCATCTGGAATGAATCATTTGAAATATTCAAATGATTCAATAATGAAATAGAAAAACAAACTGGATAAGGTATTAAAACTCTTCGATAAGATCAAGGAGGTGAATACTTATCCAGTGAGTTTGTGACATATCTAGGAGGAAATTGGATTCTCTCTCAGTAGATTTCTTTTTGAAACATAGTATATCTAAAAGAAAAAATTAAACTTTGTTAGACATGGTTCAATCCATGATAGGGTTCACTAGTCTGCCTATCTCAGGGTTGTGCTCTTTAGACTACTTGTTTTACTCTAAAAATTTTTACCGAGTGAATCTATTGCATTGACTCCATATGGGATATGGATCAGGCATAGACCTCGACTCTTTCACCTTTGGGTTTGGGGTTGATCGGCCTATGTCATAGGTTTGCACATAGATAAACTTGGATCCAAGTCCAATAGGTATTTAAGGATGATTAATTCTATCATACTGAAGAACATGAGATGTTCTTCAGTAGTAGGGCATTCATTTTGGAAAGAAGTTCATTAGTGAAGGAAATGATGCCTGTCATGTTGAACTCGGAGAAGTTTGACTGGTAGAAAAGAATCGACGTAATCTAGTAAACCTATAGAATCGGATTTGATCAGATCAAATTTGAAGTCCATTAAAGTATCATCTTTAAGGAGATTCAGTAGAGTACCACATTAGCCAGATAGATACTTTAGTATCTAAGTTTGGAACGATGATCCTATTGAGCTCGATGAGAACAAAGATCCGATCACCTATAGGGATATAATACAGTGGTCTAACTCTGAGAAGTGGCTTGGAGCCACATGATCCAAATTGAAGTCCATGAAAATCACTAGTGGATGGACACTAGTTGATTCACCTAGAGGGATAAAACCCATTAGGTATGAATGAATTTTTAATAGGTTCAGAGTAGCACAGACGGGAAGGCAAGAATCTATAAAGCTCGTATAAGTATCATCT
Organism: Cocos nucifera; assembly: GCA_006176705.1. Lineage (NCBI taxonomy): Eukaryota > Viridiplantae > Streptophyta > Magnoliopsida > Arecales > Arecaceae > Cocos > Cocos nucifera. Next base: position 1,754,522 of record QRFJ01000113.1, read on the forward strand.
CAGAGTTCGAACAACGTTCTGAACGTATATCTTTGTTATGAACAAAGACAAACCCTATATTTATAATTAGGCAAAATATTTTGTAGTGTTATCTTTTATGATGTTTGAGGATGAAATTCTCTTAATTGGATATGGCATTCCAGCATTGCAAGAAATAAAGGTTTAGCTATCATCTTATTTCTCCATGTACGAGATCAGACATGGTATACTCACTAGAGGAAATGAACAGATACCAATATGATCCAAGTGACAACCACTAAAAGATTGTATAGACAATCCTTAAGTATTTGAAAAATACTAAGGTTCAGTGACTCAAATATGGAAGTACTGACTTAAAACAAGTTGATGTTTTAATTTCAATCAAAATAAGATGACAATAAGAGAATGTCAGATCATATCCTAATTATAGGAGCAATCTGCTAGAAAGGTTCCAAGCAGTATACTTTAGCCTATTCAGTTAGTGATGTAGAGTACATCATGGCATATGATGCTACTATGTAAGCTGCGTAGTTGCTGAGGTTCATTAGCAGGTTGGGAGTGACACCCTCCACCAATGGTCCAGTCCTATCGTAGCACTAGAGCCAAAGATCAAGCTAAAGAACCCAAGGATCAGCATATTCTACATCACTTTCACCTTAGATATTAGATTTGGGTGACGTCGATCTTTAGAAGATCGACGTAAAAAGAGAAGTTGATTGACCCATTTGCTAAGGCCTCATAACTAAGAAGTTTTACAAACTCAAGTGGAAGATAGGATATTTGATATCATTTTAATTGGCTTTAGTCCAAGTAGAAGTTGTTCGAAAGTATCCTAAAGCCAATCATCTAAGTGGTAGATGATTGGAATTAGTATATGAATTATCTAATAATAATAGTTATTTGGCTGATTCATTATAAAAGTTCTATCTTCCTTAAATGAACTTCTAAATTATGATGAAGTCCTTAGAACCACAATCAATTGATAAAGAAAGATTTATCGGATGGTTCTTAAATTATTCATGATCAAATGATAAGTTATTAATAAGGACAATAACTTATCAAGTGTAGGTTGTTGTATGCCATATCCATTGGTTGTCCTCGTAATCAAGTGGTATGGAGATACTGATATGGCATCCAGGTGAGATGTAGGAGTACATCTATATTGAACATGATCAATGTAGCACTCTACTATCAAGAGTAGCAAGCTAAGGCTGATGGGTATAAATATCCCTCTAACCTGAGATCACCATGGTGACTTGCAAGCAACTCACTATACTTTATTGCCGAATTGCCCTATATTTCTAATATAGTTTCGAAAGATTTCTAGGTACAGTCAAGTACTTATAAAGTCAGTGTGTGAGTCAAGATGGAATTGACCACTCCTGATTAACTTCAGAAAGAAAATGACTCGCTGTATTTTAATTTAGCAAAACCTAAGCCTAGATAATCCTCATGAGGTGTCACAAAATTTGCATAATTTTTAGACACAATAGAGATGACTTGTATGAGTGTCTGATAGTATACTTGAAATCATCTTGAGTATTATTGGTCAAAGGGATGAATTATATAGTAACCATGGGTTAGGGTTATAAGAATGTTGCTTTGCATACATTCGACCTATCAGGATGTTGGAAACCATTGCTGGATGGTAACTTTGATTGGTATAGAAACTGGTTCCTATGCTACCAGCTTAGGTTCAAACCTATGAGGTCATATATATTAGAGCTTATAATTTGATCAGATGGTTAATCGATGATTGAGAATCAATCTAAGGTCAATCCATCAATATGATTGATGTTTGACCTAATGCAAGTGTTGTAGGAGGATCGATTAGCAATCAGATTGCTAATTGACTTAATTTGATTGAGCAATCAAGCTGAGATCAAGTCTAATTAAATTAGATTTAATTAGAATTAGTTTGAACTTAATTAGATTAAGTCTAGTTGATTTATTGGATAAGCCAATTGCAAGAAAGAATAATTTTCTTGTTTGACTAGGACTTGGGTGCACCTAATTGACTTAGGATTTAAATCAAATTTAAATCTTGATTTAATCTGATTGGGCTTCTAGTTGGACTAGGATCATCCTTAATTGGGTTGCATTTAATCTGGTTTAAATAAGAATTAAATTGGGTTCAAATCTATTTTGACCTTCTCAAACAAGAGGAGTCTCAATTGGACTTGGACTCTCTCTCTTTCTCTTGCGCCTAAGAAAGCCCATGCCACACCTTTAATTTCTCATTTTTACGTGAGAATTCCCATGCCTAAGAGAACTTCCATGCCTCATATATCTGGCTGTTTTGGAGTTTGTTGTGATTTGGTCAAAACTAGAAGGAAGTTAGAATTTGTTTCCTACTTGGAAGAATCCTCTTTGACCAAAACTCCTCCCTTTATTTTGTGCGCCAACCTTTCCATGCCTAGTCATTTTTTCTTTGCCCTTTCTCCTTTTTTTTTTATGCATTGGCCATCAAGTTTTCATGCTTGGAAAAGTCAAAGGGGCGTCCAAGAGTTGGATGCCCCATAGGAATCCTTCGAGTCCTTAAACTAGGTTTTGACCTAGTCAAAGAAGGCTCTTAGGGGATGCCTCATTATAAGAGGTGTGGGCATCCAAAACTCTAGAGATATTCATATGAAAACTAGAAGGAAAAGTTTGAGGGGCATGGATGTTTGAGGTGCCAAGTTCTTTGGAGAAAATCCTTTCTTTTGGACAACATAGGATGATGTCTTGAAGGGTCAAAGGTAAGAGAAGATTATCTTATCTTTATTTTTCTTTCATGTATTTTTCCTCTTGTTTCTCCTAGTAGTTTTTATGTGATAAAATTTAAGAGAAAGAGAGGATTAGGGCATGGGGATAAGTGCTCCAAGTTGTTGGGGTATGGTGTTCTTTTTGGACATGATTTGATCATGTCCTGATGAGAGAAGGAGAAGAAAAGAAAGGTCTTCTCTTAGGGTTTCTTTGAGAACCCACCTTCTCCTTATTTTGTGAGAATTTTTAAGAGTAGAAATTTGAGATGTTAGATCTAGAAACATAGGAAAAATCTAGAGGAGAAGATCTCCTCTTATCCTAGTATAGAGATATTTTCAGGACATCAATCATTGATGTCCTGAAGGAGAAGATTTGTTTTCTCTTAGGATTTATTTTTTCTTATTTTTATTTTCTAATTTATGGAAGATCCAAGGGTTGGATTTCTTTCTTATTCTTCCTTATGTTCTTCATCCCTTAGAGTGTTCAAGAGATTCAAAAAATATGTATTTGATTAACCATCAGGAGGGATCTACGAGAAACTAGCACTTCGAGCGGATCTTCGTTTGACGAACCTCCGATCTATATTGCAGGCTTGTGTTGATCATCTATAGAGGATGAACGCATTTGCGGCTTTAAAAGCAATAATGAAAATCAACCACGGAGTTCTCGACCCGTGTAAAGGTAAGAGATCAGATCTCTTGGTAACCTAGATATGATCTAGGGTTAGATCTAGAATTATTCTTGATCTAGGTATTGATATGATCAATACCACTTATGATTAATTTAATTTTAGATTTATATTTGCATCATGACATGTTATAGATTTTTGATGTAGGATTTTGTAATTTGATTATATGTATATTATAGATTAAACTATTTAATCTATATCTTCTGCTGCTTTAATTTAAAAAAAGTTTTAAAATCTATGCATAAAATCTTACATGTTTCTCAACAGTCACACCATTAGGTGCTCCTTGGCTGTTTGCACAATGGGGTTTGGATATACTTAGGCCTTTTCCTATAGTATTTGAACAATGAATGTTCTTGTTGGTGGTAGTAGATTATTTCACTAAGTGGGTTAAGGTCGAATTCCTAACAAAAATTACTAAAGTTAAAGTGTAGGACTTCGTCTGGAAGTCAATTATTTGTAGCTTCAGCCTACCTCGGACATTAATCATTGATAATAGGTGCCAGTTTACAAGAGCGAAGTTCGCTGAGTTTTGTGAAGACCTAAACATCTCCCACCACTTTACATCAGTAGCTCATCCATAGGCGAATGGTGAGGCCGAGGTAACTAACAAAACTTTGTTTCAAAGGATAAAAGCAAGGCTTGAAAGAGCAAAAGAAACACGGATGGATGAACTCTATCATGTGCTCCGAGCTTACCGGACTACCCAAAGATTGTCTACTGGAGAAACTCCTTTTGCATTAGCCTTTGAGATGGAGGCAATCATCCCGGTTGAACTCCCGCTTCCTTTAGTGTGGGTTGAAGCCTTTAATGAACAAACCAACTCGTAGGATCTCAGAGCAAATCTTGATATATTGAATGAAAAGTGAGAGCAGGCTCAAATCCAAATGATAGCTTACAAGCAAAGGATAGCTCACTACTACAACTTCAGGATCAGAAGTAAGATACTCAGAGTAGGAGATCTAGTGCTTCAGTGAACAGATGTTTCGCAACCTCAAAATCAAGAAAAGCTCCACCAAACTGGGAAGGCCCCAATGAAGTTATGAAAACAGTCCAACCAAAAATATATTATCTAAAGAAGCTCGGAGGATCAACATTCCCATGACCTTGGAACTCAGAGAACTTACAACTATATTATCAATAATCTTGTCTTAATAAAACTTTCTTATTACAATATCTTTGTTCTTTGGTGCAAAACTATATGATGGTAGAAAATGATTTAATCGAGTTTCATTCTTAAATGAAGTAGAAGGCCTCCAGTTATTTAAGATAGGAGGTGAACTTCATCCAAGTGAGGGTGAAGGCCCTCGATTCTTAAACAGAAGATAAAGGAGAGAGGCCTATTCAATGGCCCTTTTGTGTCCTAATAACTTTGTTAGGGATAAGAGGACCTCATCATAACAAAGGTAAAGGCCAGTCCTATCAGAAACAAGAGGAGGACCTCATCCTGATAGAAGAACAAGGAGAGAGGTCCATTCAATAGCCCTTTTATGCCTCAATAACTTTGTAGGGATAGGAGGAGGATCTCGCCCTAACAACGGTAAAGGCCAACCCTATCAAGAATAGGAGGATTGTTGGAAAATGTATCCCAAAGCCAATTATCAACCTATTAACCATTGAGCTATATTATAATTATAATTAATTTATTAATTAATAAAATATATTTTTGATATTTTTCATCATATGTTTTCATCTTCTAATGAACTCCATTATGGTGATGAAGTCCTTAGAACTATTTAGGTTTGATAAAGAGAGGATTTATCAATTAGTTCATAAAACTATTCATGACGAAATGATAGACTGTTAATAAGGATGATAGCATCTATCGAGCATAGGTCACTGTATGCCACATAGGTTGGTTGTCCTCTTAACCAAGGAGTGTGAAGACATTGGTATGGCATACATGTGAGATATTGAGGTACATCAATACTAAACATGACCAACTCCAGAGCATTCTACTATCGAGAATGTCTCTGATGGGATATAGGTATAAGTGTCCCTTAGATCTGAGATCACCTCAGTGGCTTGCAAGTAACTCACTATACTTTGGCACCAAACTAACTGAATTTTTAATTCAGTAACGAAAGGCTTTTGGGCATAGTCAAGTACTTGCAAAGTTGGTGTGTGATCAAGATGGAATTGACCACTCCAAGAGTTGGAGAAGAATGTATCACTGTATTTTAATATAGCAAAACCTTGGCCAAGATAATCCATGAGATGGATCTGGTATTTTGAAATACAATATGGATAGCTTGATCAGAGTTGACAATTGAACTCTGAGGTGTCCTATGAGCATTTTAGTTAAGAGGATGAATTATATGGAAACCATATCCACATGGGTTCTAAGGATGTTGTTCTACACATTCGACCTATCCGATCGTCAGGTACCATTACTAGATGGTCACTTCGATTGGTATAGGAATTTATTTCTATGCTACTGACTTAGGTTTAGATCTATGAAATCACATACATTAGAGTTTATGATCTGATTGGATGGTTGATGAATAATTAAGAATCGTTCTAAGGTTAAACGATCAATACGATTGATGTTTAATCTAGTGCAAATATTGCAAGAGGATCGATTAGCAATTTAATTGCTAATTAGCTTAATTTGATTAAGCTAGAGGATTGAGATTAAGTCTAATTAAATATAATTTAATTAGATTTAGTTTGGGCTTGATTGGATCAAGTTCAATTGATTTATTGGATAAGCCAAGTGCAAGGAAGAACTAGTCCTAGTTTAACTAGAACTTGGGTCAAGTCGATTTTCTAATTTAATTAGAAAACTAAATTTGAATTAAATCTAATTAAATCTAATTTAATTAAGTTCTTAATTAGATTAGAGCCTAATTTAATTAGATTGAGTTACTTCTGGTTTGGTTTGGTTTGAGATAACATATTTGACCAAGTCAAATATGGAATCCTAGTAAGACTAGGATCCACCTTATTTGCGCCACCTACACCTCATGCCGCCCCATGCCCACTCTCTTTATTTTGTGCATGAAAACTCCTCTCCCTGGTCTTCACCATGCCCACTCCTCTCCTCTCTTTCTCATATGGCAATTAGTTGTGGACCGGTTTAAAAGTAGGATGTTTGAATTTGATTTGAATTACCTTTGAATAGAGTTTTTCAAAACTGAAACTCCTCCCATGCATACTGCCCTCCTCTCCCTATTTTCTCTCTATTTTGTTCAGTGGAAAAGAAGGATTTTTTATGCACCTTTCTCTGGTGGTCCATGCCAACAAGAAAGGAGGGGGTGTCCAAGTGTTGTGCGTCCTAACTAGTTGCCATATTTGTTCTTTCCTAGTCTAAGAATTTGACCCAACAAGGATTTCTCATTATATAGGATGAATTTTGGATTGATTTTTGGACATATTCTAGACCTTAGAGAGTACCTTTGGGCATCTGAATACCAGGGTGAGAGACCTCTTGGGTATGTTGTTTTTATAGACACCAATCTAGGTGTCTAGGTGAGAGAACAAAAAAGATGAAGAGGGTCTTCTTCTAGGGTTGCTTTGTTCTTCTCTTCTCCTCCTCCTTTTGAGATTATTTGAGAGTATCTTAGATCTAAAATCTCTCCTCCTCCTTTTGTTCTTTGGAGAAGTCCAAATCCAAAAGAAGAAAACACCGAATTGACTGATGAAGAAGGATCAGTACAATACTAGCATATTGTGCTGATTTCCTGCATAGGACTTCTGATCAAAATTTGTGGGCTTAGGTGGATATCTCTTAGAGGTCGAATATGCGTGTGGCTTGGAGCATCATACTCAAGCTTGAATCAGCAAGTTAGAATGTTTAACTTGCATAGGTAATATAGATCTAATCTGTTATTACATACCTGCTTTAGATGTAGTGTAGATGCATGTTGATATGATTAATATATTTTTCTTTCTTATATTTTTAATTTTTAATTTAATCTCATGCTATAATCATGTAATAAGATCTTAAATTTAGGGGTTCTCTACTTTTTATGAATAAATTTTTATTTATTTAAGTCTTTTGCTGTCTGATCTTGAAAAGTTTCAAGATCTAATCCTGAAACCCTAGATCCGGTTCCTTCAAGGAGGACCTTATCCTGATAGGAGGACAAGGGGAGAGATCCATTCAATGGCCCTTTTGTGCTCCAATAATTTTGTTAGAAATAGGAGAAAAATCTTACCTTAACAAAGATAAAGGCTAATTCTATCAGAAACAGGAGGAGGACCTCATCCTGATAGGGGGACAAGGGGAGAGGCTCTTTTGTGCCCCAATAACTTTATTAAGGATAGGAAGAGGACCTCATCCTAATAAAGGTAAACTCCAACCCTATCAGGAATAGGAGAAAGATCTCATCCTGATAGGAGAACAAAGAAAGAGGCTTATTCAATAGCCCTTTTGTGCTCCAATAATTTTGTTAGGGACAAGAGGAGGACCTTGCCCTAACAAATGTAAAGGCCAATCCTATTAGGAATAGGAGGAGGACCTCGTCCTGATAGGGGCACAAGGGGAGAAGCCTATTTAGCGATTCTTTTGTGCCCTAATGATCTTATCAGGGATAGAAGGAGGATCTCGTTCTAACAAAGATAAAGGCCAATCCTATCAGAAATACGAGGAGGACCTTGTCCGGACAGAGGGATAAGGCGAGAGGTCCATTCAACAGCCCTTTTATGCCCTAATAACTTTCTTAGGGATAGGAGGAGGACCTTGTCCTAATAAAGGTGAAAGCCGACCTTCTCAGGAATAGGCGGTGGACCTCGTCCAGACACAAAAGATGCAAGGACCTAGTTATACAAATTTGAAAAAAACTTATCCAAGGGCCATCATCTATAATCAAAGGGTACATATATTATGGTAAACTACAATCATTATTGAAGGATAACTCCACAATCGTGAACAACAAAAAAAAAAGAAAAGGAGTGAAAAAGCTATAAAAGCATACATTTAAGATGAGGCAATCAAAAAGTAGAGTTTCATTGAAACAAAAGTTTGATACATAGAAAGATCCGTAGGACCAGTTAAAAAAAAAGAGAAAAAGATGCCAAAGTCCTACTTAGAATCAGACTTTGGACTGGCAGCACCGGCCAATACCAGGGATAATTTTAAGTCCTTAACATTTTTTCGAGCTCCCGTCAAGCTGCTAGACTTTCACTTAATAATTTCTTATGCCTTCGGGAGTCATCTTCAACTTCTCTCAGCTTCCTTCTTAGTACAGCCGACTCGACCTCTGCATCCTTCACGGCATCTTGTTGATAGACCATCTGCACCTTCAACTCTCATAGCTCTGTTTGGCTATTCTCATACAAGATAAATAAGCTCTCTAAAAGGCTCTACAAGGATAGGACCTTTGTTGAGTCCCTGCTCAAGCTAGCCTGAGCCCCTTTAGATAATTGTCATCAAAGTTGAGCGATCTCATCATCAACTCTTCAAAGTTTTTTCTTGAGGTCGGTAACTTGGCCACATCAATCACATCTATATTTATTATGAGAGTCCTCAGCTACCTATAATTGATCTTGGAGTTTGGAGAACTTCTTTATCCAATCCCAGCCATATTCTTCCTAATTGGTGGACCATGCCGAACTTCCTTCAAGTACCTAAATCTTTTCTTGTGTGGCCTTTAGCTCGACTTCTAGGATGCTTGCCTTGGCCGTCAGGATCCATGCTTTGTCATTGCCGAGTTTCTTCATCCATTCCAATTCCTCTGTCAGATTGCACTTGTTATTGATATAGTCCATGTCATCCTTTTTATGGACTTATCGAAGGTGGGTGACTTCAACTATATCTTCCAAATAATGCTTCTTCAACTTTTGAATCTCGTCCTCTACTTTCTTTAGTTTCTTCTTAGTGTGATGAACCTTCCTCTTTAGGTTCTTAATGATAGATTTTAAAGGAAGGCCTTGGGACAGTGGTGTGGCATCGACAGGATGAGATGAAGTGTGATTATCTTCACTAGGGGGATTCTAAAAAACAAGCATACCACGACACAAACTTAAAATAAACTTATCTTCATTAATTAAAATGTTTATCAAATATAGGAGAAGAAATAAATAAAAAGAAAAAAATACAAAATAGGAGGTGTCAGACCTTTTGGGGCGCAGTCGAGGAGTTTAACGTAGCAATAATTGGCCCTGACTCTTCGGTAGCTGGCTCAAAGGGGAGGTCGATTGTAGTAGTAGATGGTCCTACCTCTTCATTAGGAGCTCCATCGATCAGGAAGCTGAGGTCGAGCTCAGAAAAGTTGTTAGCTATCCTATCCTTACAGAGCTTGAACCCCTTGATGAAGGCTTCCTAACTGAACTTGACATTCAAGTCTCTCATCTCAGAGGAGACCTTGACCTACTCTACTCCCTGAGCTTATGCCTTCGAGAATTGCCTTGAAACCTACTCATTCAATTCGGTGATCTCGACTTCAATCTTCTTCCTCCTCTCCTCTTCTAAGACCAAAGCAGCCTTCAGCCCCATCGATGTTTGCTCTTCCTTCTCGAGAACCTCCTGAAGAACCCCGACCTCGACAGCCTTCTCCCATATGAGTGTTAGATGTGTGCCCTAGAAGCCAGATTAGCTGACACTTATAATACACTTTGAAGGATAATTTTATAATTTTGACTATGAATTAATAAATAGATTATTTTCTATCATAGTGTGTATTTAAAGTATCTATGATACATTCTTTGAGTTAATGGTAATGATAATTCATATTTTCAAGAGTTAAAAATTTAAAATATGAATTTTCATAATTAACTCATAAATTGCTTTCGATCGTAGGATCATCATGAGGATGGTGATCAATTTGGAAGGTTGGTATACGATCATTTTTTTAGGATAGATGTGTCTTGAGTCTACGATGTGGAGACACCAGAGTAAGAGTATAGATACTTATTAGACAATGAGGGCACTAAGCGTGACCACCTCGAGCAGTCATAAGGAAGTCTACCTTCTCATCAATGACTAATTCGATCCTACAATGGTGTGTCTGGTTCTTTGATCTAAGGTGCATCAACAGTTCACCTTGAGGGTGTTATAGTTTGACTGCACCATAACTCAATCTCTTAGCCATTTAGAATCCTGAGGTGTATGTTGGCTATGTTATGTTCATTGTAGGAATTGGATTACACCAATAGGGGATCTATCTACCTCGGTGGATGAGGAGTAGTCCTATGATAATCATGAGATTGAGTCCTTAAGCCCATGACCATGGCAGAGTGAAGATGATATAAAAAATTTCTATTAGGATTTTGTATTGGACTTGAATCGAATGATTAATTCATATGACGGTTATTGGGTTTGACGAGTTTATCTTAACCCTAATCCAATCGAAGCTCAAGATAAAAGAACCCAATCACACATGTAGCTACACCGGGAGGTTGCTTTTGGTTCTGATGGATTGCCACCATATACTACTAGGTGTCATTGGTAAATTTTAGAAGCAATTAGAATGATTTAGATGATCGATCATTCTAATTATATGAATCAGAAAAGTTCTGGTCTATCTAAAGGTGTTTCGATGATGTCGATGATAGAGATTGCGACATGTCTCATTACCATACGGAACTGAACCTAACTAGGTTACACAAGTAAAAATTTGGATCTGGATGTCATCAATACCTAGTTTAATTGAATTGGATTAGATCCAATTAGGTTCAAGAAAATCGTGCTAGCACACGATTGAGCCTAACATTCTTCTTTTATAATCATTTTGGTTCATCTCGACTTAGCCTAATTTATTTGGACTCACTTAGAAACCATGTCTTAGTCTGACTGAAGCTTGTCTAGATTAGAAAAGGATTATCTTAATTCGTTAGATGGATTTAAGACAGCACCTGCCAATTCCTATCACCTGCTAATTCCTATTTTTGGACATAGGTCAATAGTTGACCCTGGACACTTGGACATGGGGCCATGTGTCATGCACCTATAGGAGAGCATTCGGGGCTCTTGTCCACCTACTAAAAGAGGCAAGAGAGAGGGCACACGCCACCCTAGGCATGCACCCCATGTGGATAAGGGATGGAGTCCTATATAGATGGGACTCCAAGGTGTTTTGATATGATCAAACACTAAGGGTGCCAAAGACTTTAGCTTTATCTAGTATTGGTGCCACTTTTATGGATTTTTGAAGGACTCTCATCTGATTGGATCAGATGACATCATCTCACCAATCATATTTAGATCTGATTGAATGAAGACCTCTAATTGGTCGGGATGATGTGGCACTGCATGGCACAGCATGGTCTATTTAAACCCTATCTGCACCTAGGGTTAATGTGCTTTTTCTTTTCACCACATCGCAAGGCTACCCACCTCTACTCCATGCCTCCCTCTGATTCTCTCTCTCTTTCCATGCCCAAAGGAGTTGGGCATGGGTTCAAGTGCAATCCAAGGAAGAAAGGTGCCCGGATTAGGAAGAAGGTAGCACTGCTGAAAGAGACTACTGCTGCTTCTTCAAAAAAATTTTGAAGAACTTCAAGATCAGATCTAGATCTAATTTTTGAAGATGTGAGTCAAAAAGAGAAGACCTCTAGATCCTACTCGAGTGGACACCGATAGAGGCTAGGCGCATGTGTGGCTCCTTTCAGAACCTCAGAATCAATCAGGATCATTGTAGGATAATCTAATTACCCAAAATAAAAGTATGAAATTAAATTAGCTTTAATTTTATTTTTAATTTTAAATATAAGATCTTTAGGATCAAATCTTAGATGTCACAAATTTGATTAGGATTATAAATTTTTTTTTTTAAATATTTCTTCAGATTCAATTAGATCTGAACGATCCTGTGTCGAGATAACAGGATTTTTCCTTTAGTGAGGCGTTCGACTTCGGCGACTTTCTCCTCCTCAAGGCAGCTGACCTTGGCTTGGTGATCCTCCCGAGCCTTTAATGCTTTCGAACTCAAGTGGTTCACCATTTTGATGTGGGCAAGCAATTGGTGACCCAACTATAAAGAATAAATTGGATTAAGCGTATATACAAAAAAAGAAAAGAAAAAAGACAAGGTAATTACCTCGAGGAAGGCTTCGAGAGAATCCCAAGTGCACTGCTCATAGTCGAAGTCGGTGATCTCGTCTACCACCTCGGGTAGGGTAAATTTATTGATCAAAGTCCTGATGATATCTTGGTTGTAGAAGGAATTTTCTTTCGAGTCTTCATCGCCATCATCGAACTTACTGGGACGAGCTTTGCACTGTGCCTTTATGGTGACCAACTTCTTTTTCTCCATCCTTTCTTCTCTCATTTCTCCTCCTGCGAGAAGCTCCAAAACTTGAACTTTAGTAGGAGGACTCGAATATGTCGAAGGCATTGCAGCCCCATCAGCAATGCCAACCTCGGCAGCCAGAACAACCTCGATGCCACCAGTGACCTTGGGAGCAGCAGTGGCATCGATGGGTGCTGCAGAGCTTGGGATGTCAACCCTTGCCTTCTTTAAAACCTCAATAGGTTCCTTCCCTTTTCTCTTATGTGCATGAAGCTCCTTAGCAAGCATTTCAACTATCTTGGCATCCATCTTTGCAATAAAGATGAGAAACTTGTGAAATGCAAAGCTATACCAGCAAGATTGAGAGCACTAAGGCCAAAGTTGAACAGAAGTTGCTCACAGAGAAGTTCGAATAGTGATGAAATTTTGTACTTCTTCAATTTATTGTAGGAGTCAAGAGCCTATCAAACCCAAGATCTTGGCGAATCGACTCCCTAAGAAGATCCCAAGGGAGAAGCCTTAACTTTAGGGTTAGGCAGGAGATAAAAAAGAACTTCTCCTTCCAGTTGTGAATAGAGGAAGGAGCTCCTTTCAACAATCCTTTCTTGCTAAACTGAGGCAAGAAGTACCATCAGTCCTTCGCAAAAGGATGATACTTAAAAGTATAGTAGTTCTGGAATAGAAAAATGGTTAAACAAACTTCAACGGAAAGACAATGGAAGATAAAGCCAATAATGAACCTAAAGAAGTTTGTTCTATGGAAGCAAAGGAAATGTCTAAAAAGCGAAAGAGGACAATTATGAAAGAGGAGAGAAGAAGTCTAAGTCCGGCACGAAAAGCCTCTAAATATAAACAAAAATAGCTGGAGGAGGGGAACAAGCTCGGTCATTTGGTCCAAGGACTTCTAATTCATAGTCGAGCGGGATTCCGTACTGAATTCTAATTGAGGAAAGGTCGTCAGGGGATAAGGAACACAGAGTGATTCCAAGTATGAAGTTCGACTAGGGTACATCCCTAAGTTCGGTCTTTTCTTTGGAGTTAATGTTTTGGAAAGACGGACCAGAAGGACTCCTAGAACCAAACGACCATGAAGTTTCGGAAGACATTTATATCGAAGAAAATTTAAAAAAATCTAGAAAAGTGGTGAGAAAAAGGTTATAAAATCTTATAGAAAAAATAGCAAAACTCATATAGAAGACTAAAAGGCTGAAAAACAAAAGAAAAGAAGAGAGAGCAATGGAGGACTAACCTAGATTGGTAAGAAGATGACCAAAAAGATGAGATGCAGCCAAGAGGGACTCCGATGGCTGGGAGGGTTATGAATGAGAAGAAATAAGGCAAGACGATCGAGAGAGTAGGAATCAATCGTTGATGGCCAGAAAATCGATGGAAAGGGTGGAACAATCAGAGATGGAGAAGAATGGACGAAGGAAGAAGACTCGAATAGAGGTGAAGAGCTAAAAAGAAGAAGGACTTAAATAGGCATATAGAATCAAAGAAAGTTATGATTACAGACCCTCCTTAGCAAATCCTAGCCTGCCGCATGCCCCACTCACCCCAAATGCCTATCAGGGCAATAATTGCACCATAATACGGAGCTTTGTGCCGGATGAGTTTTCAAAGAATTTCATCTTTTCAAGTCATCCAGCATTAAAAACACCAACTTCAATTCAAAAAGAACTAAATTGATTCATTTTTCGAGAGCGAGAATAAGACTGGCATCAAAAAACTTCAGCATCAGTAGTTTTCATACTCTCTTCATTCAAAATTCGAACTCGAGAGTAGCGAGACAAGTGTTGGGGGTAAAATAACCCCCACCGAAGTTCTTGGCTGCCTACCTCCATTCTATGCGAATTCACTAATCTTCTCAACAACAGGTCCATGTTGCAGAACTTGCCAAGAGCATATAGAGTCCAGCCAGACGATCTAGGATAGTAAAGGAGAACTATTGTTTCACTAACCTTACTTTTTGACTTAGAATGAGTGATAGGGCCAAAGCCTAGTTTCCCCGACCTTGATCGATGATGAATTTCGAAGATGGATGAAGTCCCATATTGTAAATGATAGACTCCTTCAGTCGTGCTCCTTTCGGATGGACTCCTTCAGTCGTGCTCCTTCCTTCAAACATGCTCCTTCATCTCGGCCTACCTGAAGATGACCTAGAATATGGCCGAATTTCTCAAAGTCATAGGAGAGCACTTCAATGGACTTCAACCAGATGCTAGTTCACTATACGCTAATTAACTCTCAAGCTCGGCCTGCCAATCCTGAACCCAACTTGCCAATACTTGTAATCAACTAGCTGGTGTAGAGATCCCTAATCTCTATCTGAGCTTCTACAAATAGATCCCAACTGCCTACAAGTCACAATAAATGATAGCCCACTCTCTTTAACAAACTCCACGTGGCCTCAGCGGCCCACTACTAGATAATTATGGCTGTCGCCATCAATTTGTTACATGCTCCATTTATAAAAGGGATCCTTTAGATATATTTTTCTCTAAGATCTCTTTTCCTCCTCATTACTCTACTTCACTGTATCTTGAGCACTCCATTCCAGTTGGCCAAAGAACTGACTTGAGTGTCAGAGGGTCCTATCGGAGCCATCCACCTCCAATTTAGACTTTCTTTTATAGGTCCCATCGGTGGTCTTGCCTTCCTAACTCCAGCTACCTCTGACATCCTCATAGATTTCTGTACTAATAATTTTGCTTATTTTCTCCATCTTCTTTGATTTCGATCAACACTGTCACGTCTAGGCAACCACATGCATTGGTATCGTCTAACTCTAACACCAATTGTTAGGGATATCAACTCACTCTAATACCAATTATTAGGGATTTTCGCCAGGACACCACTATCTCAGGACCTTCTTGATACCACTTGTATTATACTCGATCATGTATAGATACGATAAAAGAGAAAAAGAAGAATAAAAGATAATAGATCACATCCACAGGACATGCAAACTTCACTATGAGAGATAAATAAATAAATAAATATAAGAAAAACTCACCACTCAATCTTTATACAAGAGTTTCTCAACAAGAAGCCCTAAAATTCTTATAAAAGCTTTCTAAAATCTCTCAAGAAGTCTCTCAACACCTCCAAGATGCCACTAGCTTTTCGATGCAATAAACAGTTCATCAATCAGAGTTATATATAGTCTAAAAATCCAAAAATAGTGTTTCATTAGGAAACCCAGTCGCAAACACGCTCGAGATCATGTCCGAACTTCGATCTTCTTTTGCACGTATCTTCTCCATCTGGACTCCATTTGGACTGTTCTTGGGTTTGTTGGACTCCATTCATCATTCTGGACCTTATTTTGAGCTTATTATAGATTGAATCTGGATGCATTTTTCTCAACAAATTAAACTGATTATTTCTAGCTAGCACTAGGCATGAGGTATAAGTTTAATTTTAGAGATGAATTTGACCTAATCTATGATCCAAGAAATTTTGAGAGATTAGATTCAAGTCCTAATTATTTTAGATTAGATCTAATTTAGTTGGGCTTGATTTGATTTATGTCTAATTGGGTTAATTATCTAAGTTAGACTTGGATCTGAATCCTAATTAGATCGGGATTAATAGCTTTTCAAATTTGGTTTGCATTAGTTTTGAATTGAAACCAAATCTGAACCAAATTGGAATTGGTCCACATGCCTTAAGTTCTTGGGATTCTCTCACCCTTTTGGCTGATCAAGATGGAGGAGGGGCACTGGAAGTCCCACCCCATCCACCTATGCATGCATGAAAGAATGAGGAGGTGCAAATTGGTGCCTCCCCTTCTCCCTTGGGTCTCTTAATGGATAAGAACCAATTCAAATTTGATTTGAATTGAGTACTCATCCATTGTGGGCATTGGGATCAGATTTGTGCAACAAATATATGAAGGGGAGATGAGGACGGATGTGGAACATAGAAAGAATGCAAGAAATCTTGGCATGGGATTTGATCTCCATGCAATTCTTTCTTCTCCATGCCATCCCTCCTATACTTTCTCTCTATTGTGATGCCCCAAGGACTTCATTCCTCTTTCCTGTAGAGTGCGACTTGCATGCAAAGTAGAGGAATCACATTAGCAACTATCGCAAAGCATTTTCTTGCAACCTGTATCTAGTTTCTTCCACTGCAAATGAAAGGTATATCTGATAACTTAAAAATTTTTAAAATCTAAAACCTATCTATTTTTCCTGGCTATCATCTGAATTTAGATTTGGATCTGTTGGGTGTAAAATGACCCCCATCGAAGTTTTTGGCCCCTTCCAGATGATCTTCTCCAGTCGCACTCCTTTCGGATGATCTCCTCCCATCTTACTCCTTCCGAACGATCTTCTCCAGTCACATTGCTTCTGAATGATCTCCTCCAGTCACACTCCTACCCGATGATCTCCTCTAGTCGCACTCCATCTGGATGATCCATTCTTGTCGCACTCCTTCTGGATGATCTCCTCCAGTTGCACTCCTTCTGGATGATCTCCTTCAGTCGCACTCCTTTCGAACGATCTCCTCCAATCGCACTCCTTCCGGATGATCTTCTTTAGTCACACTCCTTTCGGATGATCTCCTTCAGTCGCACTGCATCCAGATGATCTCCTTCAATTGCACTTCTTCTGGACGATCTCCTTCAATCGCATTCCTTCTAGAAGATCTCTCCCAGGATGAACTCCTTCAGGATGAACTCCTTCTGAATTCTTTCTAGTTGCCTAAGTGACCCCTTCCAGCCAAACTTCTCTCTATCGCTAGAAGGATCTTGGTATCAATTCTTAATATAGCAAATATCAGTCAATACATAGAAAATCTTGAAAACATCCAAATCTCTCTCGAACTATTATGACGTAAAGTTCTTAACCACCTATAGCTATCCCATTTGAACTTTAACTATTAAATTCCAATAGACTGGCAAGTCATGATAACGGACACCGTTCCTGACTGGCGCGTCACAATAATGGACACCATCCTCCATAACAAACTTCATGTGGCTTGAGCGGTCCACTACCAGACGGTTATGGCTTTCGCTATCAGTTTATTATACGCTCCATCTATAAAAGAGACCCTCTAGGTATATTTTCTGTAAGCTCTAATTTTTGTTCTCATTACTTTGCTCCTTAATTTCTTAAGCTCTCCATTTTTGTTGGCTAAAAGAGCTGACTTGATCATCGGAGGATCTTGCCAGAGCCACCACCCCCAATTTCGGATGGGACTTTATTTTGTAGATCACCGATGGCGATCTCTATTTTTTCAACTCTAGCTCGATCCAACATCAATCAGATTCTACACCAACAGGATTGGCACTAGAGGATGGGCCCTAAGCTCTTATTCTAAAAGGAGTGCTTAGTTGATTCTATGTGTTTATCCTTCAAGGTTCATCTCCATTCTCCTCCTCAATCTAAAAAATGCCTCCAAAGAAGACAACCACTCGAAGATCCACCACCACTACCATCAGATCTGAGCCAAATCCATTAGCTTCAATAACATCAATGATACTACAACCTCCTCCACTGATGATAATAGTGGATCCAGAGCAGTTCAATCTACTGGTGCAGTAGGTCCAGAACCTTACCGAAATGGTGCAGGCCACGTAGCAACCTTTGGTGGCTGTCCGATAAAAAAATCTCCCATCGAAATGTTAAGAACCAGTCCCAAGGAGGCATACTTTGGTCAGTAGGCTCGATACTCCTAGAAAGGAGAAATGGAAGGCAGAAGACTCCTGCTCGGATCATGATTCTTCTTCAGAGAAAACCTTCTCCATCTACAGTTGGAAATCTTCTGGGATCCACGATCAAGATGAAGACCTCAATCAAAAACTTCAGAAAATGGATCAGCGGATTGAAGAGCTCCACCATGCTGCCCCAGCCAACCATGATAACATCTGCATCGATCCTTCTTTCTTTCAGAAAATCATGCAGGAGTCAATTTTGTCGAACTTCAAGCTCCCCCATTCGAGAGCCACGATGGAATCGCTAATCCGATCGACCATCTGGAGGCCTTTCGGATCATGATATTGCTCCATGGCCCACCAAACGCCATCTTGTGCCAAGCCTTTTCATCTACTTTTAAAGGGGTAGCTCAAAATTGATACTCGACATTGAAGTCGGGTATGATATTCTCCTTTGACTAAATGAGCCATCAGTTTGTGGCTTATTTTATCAATAATAGATGTCCAAGGTGAGGCTTGAACTATCTCATCAACATGAAGCAGTAGGAAGGAGAGTCCATCCGGGCTTACGTCAACTATTTCAATGCCGCTGTACTGGAGGTCCAAAACTTGGACCAAACTGTCGCCATGGTCGTACTTAAAGATGGTCTTCAGAAGAATGATCTGCTGTTCTCTCTGGAGAAAAAATATCCTAGGGATTTTGCTGATTTGCTAGCTCGGGCTGAAGGCTATGCCCAAGCTGAAGAAGCCTTCAAACTAAAGGATGAGGAAGCCATAAGCGGACGGCAGGCGGGCGAGTCTAGCAAGCCCATAGTTGAAGAGAAGCTGAATGAAGTTCGACCACGTTATCGAACTTCCTCTAAGCATAAGCGAGCCTGAACTCCTCCTCGAGCTCACCATCAAAGGAGCCCTAATAGAAGGGCATGAAGGAGCTCTCCTCCAAGAAGGTTCTACAACTATGCTCCCCTCAATGCTCCAAAAATTCAAGTACTAATAGAGATCAAGGAGCAGCTGCCATGGTCGAAGGGGATGCGCACTCATCTGAACAAACACAATCCAAATAAGTACTATCTCTACCATCATGATCACAATCATGATACTGAAGAATATATTCAATTCTAAGATGAGATCGAGGAGCTAATCAGGCGAGATCGACTGGACCGATTTCTATGATGCAGATCTGAAATAAGAAAAGATTGGTCGAGGATACTGCAGCAACCAGAACCACCAAGAAGGGAGGAGCAGCAAGGAGATCGGTTGTCTCTCGATGTCATCAACATCATCTCTAGGGGACTTCGACAGGAGGAGGCCGGTGGATTCGAAGAATCGACTAAAAGATGGAGAACTGAGGAATCCATTACTTTCACTAAAGAAGATGCACAAGTAGTTCAGTTTTCACATAATGACACAGTTGTAATAACTTTAAATATAGCAGACTACGATGTACACCGCATTCTTATTGATAATGAAAGTTTGGTCGATGTCTTGTTTCATGATGTTTTCTCCAAAATGTCTACACCAAATAATCGGCTCGAACCAATGAGTTCTCCATTGGTTGGCTTCATTGGTGATGCAGTACCAGTTGAAGGTGTAAAAACTTTAAATGTGGCTGCAGGACCATATTTAAAGCAGTCCAAAGCGTAAGTGGATTTTCTGGTGGTAAAAGTCTCATCTACTTATAATGAAATTCTTGGCTAGCCTGGCCTAAATGCACTTGGGGAAATAGTATCGATCTACTATTTGAAATTGAAGTTTTCATCAAGCTACGAGATCGGAGAGGTTAAGGAAGACCAAGCTTTGGCGAGACATTATTACTTAATTGCCTTGCAAAGGAGTGGGCAATCAAACCCTTGCCCCATTGATGGATTGGACATCCGAAACGACCTCACAGAAGAATGAGGAGAACCCATGGAAGACCTTATCTCAGTCCCTTTGGATGATGGAAACGAAGACCAGATAGTATAGATCGACTCTAATCTGAGAGAGGGGATACGAGAGCAGCTCGTCGAGTTCCTACGGAGAAATGTAGATATTTTTGCTTGGATCCCTGCTGACATGCTAGGAATTGATGTCAAAGTTATGGAGCATCGACTGGCTATTTATCCTAAATATCGGTCAGTGAATGAAAAGGTGCGTAGCCATGCCCTAGAGAGATAGAAGATGATTGCAAAAGAAGGTGATAAGCTCCTTAAAGGTGGATTCATTCAGTAAGTCTCCTATCCAAACTGGATTTCTAATGTGGTCCTTATCAAGAAAGTGAATGGTAAATAAAGGATGTGCAAAGACTTCAAGAAGTTGAATTAGGTCTATCCATAAGATAGTTACCCCTTATCCAGAATTAATCAACTGATGGACGCAACTTCAGGCCATGAGCTCCTCACCTTCATGGATGCCTTCTCCAGCTACAACCAAATTTGGATGGCACTAGAGGATGAGGAGAAAACTACTTTTATTATTGATGATGGACTCTATTATTATAAGGTTATGCCTTTTGGGCTTAAAAATGTAGGAGCGACATACCAGCGCCTGGTCAATAAGATCTTTAAGGTGCAAATCGATTGCAACATGGAGGTGTATGTAGATGATATGCTTGTCAAAAGCCGAGCTTCAATAGATCATATAGCTGACCTCGAGGAAACCTTCTATGCCCTTCGGAGATATAAGATAAAGTTGAACCTGACCAAGTGCACCTTTGGTTTGACTTTGAAAAAGTTCTTAGGGTTCATAGTGTCGAGACATGGGATTCAAGCAAATCCAGAGAAAATTTGGATCATCCAGAAGATGACTACTCCAAAATCGATAAAGAAAGTTCAGTGCCTAGCAGGAAAGGTGGCAGCCCTCAACCATTTTATCTCGAGATCGGTGGAGCAATGTATGCCCTTCTTCCGAGTTCTTAAACAGGCAAAAAACTTCTACTGGGATACTGAATATCAATGAGCATTTGAAGAACTCAAAAACTACCTCGGCTCACCTCCCCTATTAGCCAAGTCTGAACCTAGGAAAGAACTATTTTTGTACCTAGCAATCTCTCCAACGGCCCTTGCAATAGTCCTAATCAAAGAAGAAGCGAAAGTGCGGTGGCTGATCTACTACATAAGTCAAGTCTTGAGGGGTGTCGAAACTAGGTATACTAAGTTAGAAAAACTAATTTATGATCTACTGATTGTAGCCCAAAGACTTCGATCTTATTTTCAAGGGCACACCATAACTCTTCTCACTGATCAACCAATCAAGGCAATTCTTCACTTAATAGATACCTCCGAAAGAATTGCAAAATGAGCAATTGAACTCATAGAGTTTGACATCAATTTTTAGCCTCGATCGTCAATCAAAGCTCAAATACTAGTAGATTTCGTAGTAGAATACACTATCCCGGATGAGGCCAAACTTGAACAAAATGAATTTGGCATTCCATGGTTATAGTCGAGCTCCTCTAAAGAAAAGACCGACCTCCCTGAATGCTTCTGGGCCCTATTTGTGGATGGCTCATCCAATCCTTCGGGCACAGATGCTGGATTGATCCTGGTGAACTCGGAGGGAGTCATCACTGAATATGCACTGTACTTCAAATTTTCTGCCACAAACAATGGGGCCGAATATGAAGCTTTGATAGCTAGATTAAGGATAGCCAAGAAAGTGGAAGCAGACCGACTCCAAGTATACAGTGATTTTCAACTAGTAGTTGGACAAGTTAGTGGTAGTTATGAACCTCGGAAGAAAAGTATGATAAAGTATCTCAAGAAAGTGAAGAATTTGACTTCGGCCTTCAAAAGTTTTAACATTCGATAGATTTCGAGAGCAGAAAATACTAGAGCCGACCTTCTCTCTAAATTGGCCACACTGGCCCCAATCGAACTATCTAAGTCTTCTTCAAGGTCCTAAAATGTCTGAGCTCAAAAGAACCGCAGTCTGTGATGCAAGTTGAGCATGAGCCGAGCTAGATTGACCCACTAGTCACCTACCTCCAAGATGGAATTCTACCTCCCAAAAGTCAATACAGAAGGAATTTCCCCAGTTTGCAACCTTTGGATGGTTCTATAAGCCCAAAGCATAAGATAGAGTTCATTCACCCATGTTTCTTTTGCTCTTTCAAGCCTTACTTTTATCTCTTGAAGCAAAGTTCTGTTGGTTACTTCTTCCTTACCATTTGCCTGTGGATGAGCTACTGATGTGAAGTGGTGAGATATGTTCAGATCTTCACAAAACTCGATGAACTTCGCTTCTACAAACCGGCATCCATTATCAGTGATTAGCATCCATGGTCGATTAAATCTACAAACCATCAACTTTCAAATAAAATCCTGCACTTTTACTTCAGGTTCTCCTCCTATTCCTAACAAGATCAAAAGGGCCGTTGAAAGGGCCTCTCCTTATCCCCCTGTCAGGATGAGGTCCTCTTATTTTTGATGGAATTGACCTTTTTTCTTGTTAGGATGAGGTTCTTCTCCTATTCTTAACAAGATCATTGGAACACAAAAGGGCTATTGAAAGAGCCTCTTCTATTTACCGCCTGCTTAAGAATCGGAGGCCTTCACCCTTGCTTGGATGAGGTTAACCTTCTATCTTAAATAACCAGAGGCCTTCTACTTTATTTAAGAATGAAGTTTGGTTAAGTCATTTTCTGTCATCATATAGTTTTGTGCCGAAGAATAAAGATATTGAAATAAAAAAATTTTATTGAGGCAAGATTATTGATGATACATTCATAAGTTTTCCAAGTTCCAAGGTCAAGGGAGTGCTGATCCTTTGAGCTCCTTCAGAAAATATGTTCCTGGTCAGATGATTTTCGTGACCTCATAGGGGCCTTCCTAGTTCAAGATGAGCTTTCCTTGATTTTGAGGTTATGAAACATCCAAAATACCAAATCTCTTACTCTGAATGTCTTGCTCCTGATCCTGGAGTTGTAGTAGCGGACTACTCTTTGCTTGTAAGTTGTCATTCAGATTTGGACTTTCTCCCACTTTTCTTTCAATAGATCAAGATTTGCTTTGAGATCTTATGAGTTGTTCTATTCACTAAAAACTTTAACTCATACTGAAGAAAGTTCAAGCTCGATTGGGATGACTGCCTCTATCCCAAAAGTCAATACAGAAGGGATTTCCCCAGTTTGCAACCTTTGGATGGTTCTGTAAGCCTAGAGCATAAGATAGAGTTCATTCACCCATGTTTCTTTTGCTCTTTCAAGCCTTACTTTTATCTCTTGAAGCAAAGTTCTGTTGGTTACTTCTTCCTTACCATTTGCCTGTGGATGAGCTACTGATGTGAAGTGGTGAGATATGTTCAAATCTTCACAAAACTCGATGAACTTCGCTTCTACAAACCGGCATCCATTATCAGTGATTAGCATCCATGGTCGATTAAATCTACAAACCATCAACTTCCAAATAAAGTCCTGCACTTTTACTTCAGTAATTTTTGCCAGAGGCTTGGCCTCAATCCACTTAGTAAAGTAATCTACCACCACCAAAAGAAACTTTCGCTATCTAAATGCTATGGAAAAAGGTCCAGGTATATCCATTCCCCATTCTATGAAGGGCCAGGGGGCATCTAATGGCATGAGCTGTGAGGCCGGCTGTCTCTGAATATTTGCATTTCTCTAATATCTATCATATTTTTTTACATAATCCATCTCATCTTGGTGCATTATTGGCCAATAGTATCCCTACCGAAGTAACTTATATGATAAGGATCTCGTTCCAAGATTATTTCTGCATATCCCTTCTTGGACTTTTCTTAAGGCATAACCAACTTCAGAATATCGGAGACATTTGAGGAGTGGTAAGGAGTACGACCTCTTGTATAGTTTATTTTCATATAAAATGTAGCAAAAAATTTCATTTCTTAACTTTCAAGCTTCTTTGTGGTCTTTGGGAAGAATTCTATCTCTAAGATAAGAAATCAATGAATTGATCTAGTTGGGCTTATGATCGACTTGCATTGTTGCTTGGGGTTCTTCTAAACTTGGGTGCTACATGACTTCAAAGAGGACTTCTTTTGGCAGCTCATTTGGAGCTAAGGTGGCTAACTTAGAAAAAAGGTCAGCTCTGATATTTTCCGCTCTAGGGATCTACTGTATTTCAAAGCTATCAAAGATCAGGATTAAATCTCTCATTTTTTCCAAATATTTCTTTATACTTTCCTTTCGAGCTTTAAAGGTGTTACTAACTTGTCCCACCACTAGTTGAGAATCACTGTAAACCTTCAAATGCTTCGCTTCCAATTCTTTAGCTATCTTTAGCCCCGAGATCAAAGGTTCATATTCAGTCCCATTATTAGTAACGGGAAACTCAAAGTGCAATTTGGCCATAATTTCCTCCAGATTAATGAGAATCAAGCCTACACCCGCTCTAGAAGCATTGGATGAACCATCAACATATAGTGCCTCGAAGTTTTCAGGAAGATCAGTCTTTACTTCAAGAGAGCTAGGGATATGAACTTCTTAGTGCTCTGGTTTGGTCGCATCTAGAATAGTGCACTTCACTATAAAATTAGCCAGTATTTATGCTTTAATGGATGGCCGAGGTTGAAAATGAATGTCAAATTCAGCTAACTCAATCTCCCACTTTGCTACTCTTTCAGAGGTATCAGACCGGTGAAGAACTATCTTAATGGATTGATCAGTAAGGAGAGTAATTATATGTCCTTAGAAATAAGGTCAGAGCTTCCTGGCTATAATCAATAAGGTATAAGTTAGTTTTTCTAATTTGGTGTACCTTATTTCTGCATCTCTCAGGACTCTACTTATATAATAGATCGACTTTTGAAGTTTAGCTTCTTCTCTGACTAGGACGGCTCCAATAGCCGTCGGAGATACAGCAAGGTTTAAGAACAGCTCTTCTCCAAGTTCAAGCTTTGCTAGAAGCAAAAGCGAAATAAGATAGTTCTTCAATTCTTTAAGAACTTGCTGGCATTCGGAGTCCAGTTGAAGTTCTTAGGCTATTTGAGTACTTGGAAGAAGGGCATACAATGCTCTACCGACCTTGAAATGAAGCAATTCAGGGCCTCTACCTTGCCTGTGAGACACTAAACTTCTTTTATTATTTTTGGGATGGTCATCTCTTGGATGGATTTGATCTTCTCTGGGTTGGCTTCAATATCGCACCTTGTCACCGTGAATCTTAGGAACTTCTCTAAGGTTACTTTAAAAGTGCATTTTATAGGGTTCAGCTTCATCTTGTACTTTTGAAGGGTATTGAAGGTCTCTTCAAGATTGGCAATGTGATTTGGTGAAGATCAGCTTTTAACCAGCATGTCATCTACATAGACTTTCATGTTACGGTCGATCAGTTCCTTAAAGATCTTATGCACCAGGCATTGATAAGTTGCACCAGCATTTTTAAGCCCAAAGGATATGATCCTATAATAATAAAGACCATAGTTAGTAATAAAAATAATCTTTTTCTCATCCTCTGATGCCATCCAAATTTGGTTATAGCCGGAGAACACATCCATAAAGGTGAGGAGTTCATGGCCTGAAGTTGCATCCATTAGTTGGTCAATCTTGGGCAGGGGGTAGCTATCTTTTGGACAAGCTATGTTCAAATTTGTAAAGTCTATGCACATCCTCCACTTACTATTTGCCTTTTTAACGAGAACAATATTTGCGATCCAATCCAGATAGAGCACTTTTTGAATGAATCCTACTTTGAGAAGTTTGTCGACCTTGTCCATAATAGCCTTTTACCTCTCAGGTGTAAAGCTGTGCTATTTTTGTTTGACTGGCCGACATTTAAGGTCCACATCCAGATGATGCTCCATTACCTTCGCATCAATTCCAGGCATATCTGCAGGCACCCAGGCAAAAATATCAGCATTCTTTTGCAAGAAGATGACTAGCTACTTTTTGACTTCTCCTTTCAAATTGGAATTGATCTTCATAGTGTATTCCTTATTCCCATCATTCAAAGGGACCTCCATAAGGTCATTGATGGATTCCCCCCTTTCTTTAGATAGATCATCATAAGCGTCAAGCCCATCCATTGGATAAGGATCTGCTTGCCTTCCATCCTGTAGGGCAATATTGTAGCAGTGTCGAACTAGTGCCGGTCTCCTCTGAGCTCCCCGACTCTGTGCCTTGTTGGAAAGTTCATTTTCAGATAATAGATTGAAACCACAGTCTGGAGTGCATTCAAACTAAATCGATCAAGGATTCAATTATAGGTAGAAGGGGTCTTGACCACTAAAAAATTGACCTGAGCTTCAAATTTCTTTGGGTATCGACCTACTACCATTGGCAATATAATTATTTCTTCTACTAGCACTACATCACTGATAAGTATCATAAATTCATCAATAAAAGTATTAATTTATTAATTAATTTATATTTAATTTTAAGAATTAATGGTTAATTTATACATATTTTAAAGAAATTAATATTTTTATTAATTAAAAAATAATTAAAAATAAAAAAATAAAAAAATATTATTATCAATAAAAAGAGCTCATTTTTTTAATCATAATGAAATAAGTTTAAAGTAAATCGAAGTTAAAATGGATTGGATATAAATATTTAAAGAAAAAACTAAAATAAAAAAAATGGCTCAGCCGGCTCCGCAAGCCAAGCCTTGCGTGGACTGCCAGCTCAGCAGAGGTTAGTCAATCGGAGCTTGTCATGTGGTGGACCTAGATCCTTAAGGAGTTTATAAAAAATCTATTACGATGCATGGGGCATTTTTGTCATTTTACTCATCAAAACATGTGCACCGATTGGTTGCGGTGTGCAATGCGATCGATCCATACAGTCCATAGGAACAGTAAGTGCATGATCAGATGGCTGGATCGCTTGCGATCAAGATCGGATGGCTGTGATGATTTTGGGGTTTAATTCAAACTCTATCAGCTTCATCTATGCCATCGGATGGCAGCGCTCGCATCTGGCATTAATCCAATGGTTCAGAATGCTCTCGATGATGATCAGGATACCCAGGCACGTGATCAATGGCCTAATTTTCTCCATCAATGTGTGATCAATGGCCAGAATGTTTTTCAACTCAATTTGGGCTAATAAAACTTCATTTTTGGTATTTTTTGAAGACTTGGATCACCATCTGACAGGCCATATGCACAGAATTTCTCAGGGGACGTGATCCAATGATTTTATGTTATTTTTTTCAACAAACATGGATCTATACCAAGTATTTAGTCCCATATTGCTTGATAACAGAGTCTCCAGTCCTCCAACACCTATTTAAAGGATCTCAAGCCTCTAGAGTTTAGTATCTTCGATCATGGAAAGGAGTTTGGTAAAGGTTAGAGTCATGCTTGGGTTAGAGGCTGCTTCAAGGTAATGGGTGCTGTGAAGAAGAGCTAGCTTCTACACCATCTCAATGCCAACGTTGATCCAAGATCAGAGATCAGCTTATTTTAATTTTTTATTTTTTTAAAATTTTATGTATTTAAATTATAAACTTTTAATTAATATAATATTTATTTTTATGCTCTTTAATTTTATGCTCTTTATTTTTATTATAATTTAATTTTTATACTTTAATTATTGCTCTTTATTTTACTGTAAGTAGATGCTAAGATCTAGATAGTAGATCTTAGTACCAAATTTTTTTTCTACACTATTTAAATTTATGCTATTTATTTTAATTTTAATTTTAATTTATAATTATATTTTTTGACATCAAATTTTTTTATAAAAATTAAAAATTTTAAAATTATAATACTATTTTCTCTATGGATTCAACCCGACTTGCTACTATCTAAGTGCTTTTAATTATTTTTAAAAGAAGTTGAATTAAACTGATAATTATTTTTATGTGCTCTTAATTATGGTGCCAAAAATTTGATAGATTGTGATACTATCGTTAAAATATCATAATTATTAGTTTAATTTAACTTTTTAAAATAATTAAAAATATGTAGATAGCAGTAAGTCGGGTCGAATCCACAGAAAAGATAGTATTTTAGATTTAAAATCTTTAATTTTTATAAAATAAAAAAAAATTTAAGCCAAAAAATATAATTATAAATTAAAATTAAAATTAAAATAAATAACATAAATTTAAATAGTGCAGAAAAATAACTCGGTATTAAGATCTACTATCTAGATCTTAGCATCTACTTGTAGTAAAATAAAGAGCAATAATTATAGTATAGAAATTAAATTATAATAAAAATAAAGAGCATAAAAATAAATATTATATTAATTAAAAAGTTTATAGTTTAAATACATAAAATTTAAAAAGAAAAGAAAAAGAAATTAAAAATTAAATAGGCTGATCTCTGATCTTGGATCAGCATTAGCGTTGAGATGGTGTAGAAGCCAGCTCTTCTTCATAGCATCCATTGCCTTGAAGCAGCCTCTAACCTAGGCATGGCTCTAATCTTTATCAAACTCCTTTTCATGATCGAAGACACTGAACTCTAGAGGCCTGAAGTCCTTTAAATAGGTGTTGGAGGACTGGAGACTTTGTTATCAGATAATATGAGACTAAATACTTGATATAGATCCATGTTTGTTAAAGAAAATAGCATAAAATCATTGGATCACATCCCCTAGGAAATTCTGTGCATTCTAGCCATCAGATGGTGATCCAAGGCTTCAAAAAATACCAAAAACAATGTTTTATCAGTCCAAATCGAGTCCAAAAATATTCTAGCCATTGATCGCATGTTGATGGAGGAAATTAGGCCGTTGATCACATGCTTGGGTGTCTTGATCACCGTCGGGAGCATTCTAAACCATTGGATCAATGCTAGATGCGAGAATTATCGTCCGATGGTGCAAATGAAGCTGATAGAGTTCGAATTAAACCCCGAAATGGTCACAACCGTCCGATCTTGACCGCAAGCGATCGTAGCCATCCGAACGTGCACTTACTGTTCTCATGAACCACGTGGATTGGCCGCACCGCACACCGCAACCAATCAGAGTGCATGTTTTGATGAGTGAAATGATAAAAATGCCCCGTGCGTCGTGATAGATTTTTTATAAACCCTATAAACCCCTCAAAGGTCTAGGTCCACCATATGATAGGCTCCGATTGGTTGACCTTTGCTGAGATGGTGGTCCATGCTTGGTTTCATGGACCGACTGATTGGCTTCTATAGTTGAGTCAGTTTTGATGGCTTAGCTTGGCTTGGTGGTTTGGCTTGCGGAGCCGATTGAGCCATTTTTCCTTTTATTTTAATTTTTTTTAAAAAATTCATATCTAGTCTATTTTAACTCCGATTTGCTTCAAACTTATTTTATTATGATCAAAAAATTAAGTTTTTTTATTAATAATAATATTTTATTTTTTACTTTTATTATTTATTATTATTTTTTTATTATTATTAATTAATAAAAATATTAATTTCTTAAAAATATGTATAAATTAACCATTAATTCTTAAAAATAAATATAAATTAATTAATAAATTAATATTTTTATTGATGAATTTATGGTACTTATCAATTACCTATGAATTGTACTAATGAAGAATTCATCAGACCCATCATACTATCATATATGCACATTTTACAAAAACATCATAAAATAAGACATCAGTAGAGCTTCCATTATCAATTAAAATATGGTGTACATCATTATCATCAATATTTAAAGTGACTACAACCATGTCATTATGCGAAAGCTGAACTCCCTAAGCATCTTCTTTAGTGAAAGTGATGAGTTCTTCAGTCTGCTGCTTCTTTGTTGGCTTTGCCGACCCACTGGTCTTCTCCTGCCAATGTCCCTCAGTGATAGTGTTGATGATTCCAAGGTGGGTCGATCTCCTTGCAGCTCATTCCTTCGAGGTGGTTCAGGTTGTAGTTGTAGGGTTTAGTGTATAGAGCGCAAGCACATATTTCAAAACAAAATAATGAAATCATAAAATCAAACCTAAAACTTAGGACCACCTTATTAGAATTTAAATTATATAATATGCATTTATAACATAAATGAATATATTAGAACATACCTTTGATCGCTAAAACCTAACTTGACTCTGATTGTCGGCAGCAGTCCATTAGGGGTTCCATCAGGTGCCCACGCATTCACCCTCCAACGTTGATCCACATGGAAACTTGATCAAGACACCAGCACCTCTGATTATTTTAATTAAAATTCTTATGATAAGAGTATTAATTATTTGGGTAGAACCTTCCCTAACCTTTCCTGTCATCCTTTTTGCCTATCCTTTCTTATCTTTTTTTTTTCTTATCTTCCCTTACAATCTTTCTAAGTTCTTGTCCTAAAGCAAACCTTTTGTCCTTAATTAGGACTTGTCTTAATAAGGGAAGGAAGAAAGAAATTGGACAACTAGGGAGAGTGGTAAGAAAGAAAGAAGAGTTCTGAATTACTTTGCCAGAGTGCATCCCTATTTATAATGTACGTAGGGGTGCTTCCACTAAATTCTCACCCTTTTCCTAGGTTTGTCTCATGCCCATCCATTCTTCTCACACCCCACCAGAAGAAAATGCCACATGGAATCCATAGAATTAATATGAAGAGGTGCCTTAAAGCAGAAGGACTCTTCGTAAAATTCTATGTAATATTCTTCTAAAGAGTCGCAACATTTTCATATTGGCATCATCAATTCCCACCATTGATCAACATCAAATGCTGATCCAATGGACTAAAGGAATGGAGCCAAATCAGAAGATAGCGTGGGAAAACTTGGGCATGGAAAAGTCAAATTTTTAAGGCATTTGACTTGGTCCAAGAGGCGCCTACAATCAAGGGGGCGGCAAAGAGTTGGTCTTTATCCAATTTTCAAATAACCAACAAAGAGAATAACTAGTAGAAGGATTCTTCTACACCCTCTCTTCATCTAAAATCATGTAACAAAATTTACATGAATAACAAAGGAATACTTTGGCATCAAAACACATCCACGCCTCACATGTCCCTAGCACATGGACCAAATCCCATGCACCAAAAAAAGAGAGTCTCTAGCACATGGGTTGCTTATTTATGACACCCAATCCCTTGGTAAGAAAACCAAGGGTCAACCCAATCAATTAGCCAAATTTGATTTGACTCAGGTTAAATTTAATTAGCCCAAATTGAAACCCAATTTGAATCCAATTCGAATCTACGTGCTAGGATTTGCAATATGTGCTAGCAAATTCAACCTACAAATATGATCTAATCTAATTAGATCCTTGATCAATTTTCTTTGTATGTGATCCATTGGATTTCACATCTAGCCAGTAGTGGATCCGAATGCAATTTGACCTAATTTAGTTAGAACTTAATCAAACTGATTTAGGTCAAAACTTGCTAACCCGATTTGATCAATTAGAACTCTTTCTAATTAACAATAAAATTAAATTCTTTAATTCGATCGAACCAACAAGACAAGATTGACGTCTAGAAATGTATCATGTCTATTAAAAGATATGAAATTTTAATAGAAATACCAAAGAATCTTTTAGTAAAAAGTTACCATGCAATAGGATCCTTCAATCATCCTACATCCCGAATATGACTATGGATATGGAATCATGTCAAATCCATTTTCATATTCATTTATCTTCCAATCATATGATGATAATTCAATTAATGAAATATTAGAAACCATTTCTAATTTTCATCATGCTTTGATCAAAGTCTTCCTAAATCATCATTCAATTGAAGCAAGTAGGATGTGATCTCCTCTTACTTGGAGTGATTGATTCCTTGTTGACCTACTCATAACCTCCATATGCAATCCACCATATCCAGATCATCCCGTACATGACTAAGTCATGAATGAGTATGAACCAAATCATGGATTCATGCATACAAGTTTCTATGGTAGTCTCAAGTCAAAGGATTACATGCACAACTCCCACTATGAGAACTATCTATTGATATGTAGATAAAACTCCATCAGATGTTCTCAAATTGGATCAATTTAGTGAACTTATTCTCTAATGAGTACCCACATCCTTGTATTAGTGTCATACACAAGTGACAGTGAGATCAATTATCCTCTCCATCAAGCATACATAAGATGTGCCAGTCTTACCGAAAACATTAATCCCCAACTCAATGTTCCATCGATCAGGAATATTTAAATTAGGATTTTAAGATTTTAGGTCTCACTGATATGATTTCATCATAATCCTAAAATCATAGTCCTAAAATATGGGATTCATCATAATCTTAAATAAATAATTAAGTTGCAGCATATGATGAAATAAATATCTTTATTTATTTGAAAATATCATTACATGAGTTTGGAAGACAAAAGAATAGTCCATCAAAATATAAATTTTGATTGGCTTGAGGGCATATTTCTTTCAATATCCCACTTGCACTAAAGCCAATCACCCTTATATTTTAATTCTATATAATCAAAGTGGCGATCGAACTGCTACTGTGGTAGAGCCTTAATGAACAGATCTACTATGTTGTTCTTTGTATCTACTCGTTCAATGACAATATCTTGTCTCTTGATTATGTCACGAACAAGATGGAAGCATCTCAGAATGTGCTTGGATTTATGATGAGAACTTGATTTCTTTTCTTGAGCAATTGCTCCAGTATTATCACAGTAAAGTGGTACTAGGTTCTCAATCTCGAGAATAATACTCAATTCAGTGATGAACTTGTTCATCTAGACAGCTTTCTTGGTGGCTTCACTTGCAGCTATGTACTCTGTCTCAGTGATTGAGTCAGCTACAGTCGACTACTTGGTACTCTTCTAACTCACTGCTCTACCGTTTAGAGTAAAGATATACCCTAAAATGAATTTGCTATCATCTAGGTCTGATTGAAAACTAGAGTTAGAATATCCTTCTAGTTTGAGATTAGATCCATCATATATCAGAAAAATATCCTTAGTCCTTCTCAAATCCTTAAGAATATTTTTCATAGCTTTTCAATTATCCTCTCCTGGATCAGCCTGAAATCTACTGGCTGTGCCTAAAGCATAAGCAACATCAGGACTGGTATATAACATGGCATACATTATTGATCCTACAGTCGAAGCATAAGGAATAGAACTCATTCTATTTCTCTCTTCAGGTGTCCTAGGAGACATCTTCTTAGAGAGATGTATGCCTTGACTTATAGATAAGTAACTTCTTTTACTCCAATCCATACCAAACCTTTTCAGTATTAAGTCAATGTACCTAGACTGGGACAAGCCTAGCATCCTCTTAGATCTATCTCTATGGATCTTTATACCTGATATATGGGATACTTCTCCCAAATCTTTCATGGAAAACTTATTTGATAGCCATAATTGACCGATTGTAACATTAGAAAATCATTCCCAATGAGGAGTATGTCATCTACATATAAAATCAAGAAAACTATGGCACTCCCACTAGTCTTCTTGTACACACAAGGTTCATCCACATTCTTGATGAAGCCAAACGCCTTGACTGTAATATCAAAATGGATGTTCCAACTTCTTGAAGCTTGCTTTAATCCATAAATGGATCTCTTAAGCTTGCATACCTAATTTGATCTCTCATTTAAGATAAAATCCTCTAGCTATGACATGTAAACCTCCTCCTTAAGGAAACCATTAAGAAAAGCGATCTTCACATCCATTTGCCATATTTCATAATCATAGTATGCTGCTCTGGCTAGCATAATCTAAATTGATTTGAGGATGGCAATAGGTGAGAATGTTTTATCATAATCTACACCTTATTTTTGCCTAAAATCCTTAGTCACTAATCTGGCTTTATAGGTTTCAACTTGGCCATCCACTCCAATCTTTTTCTTATAGACCCATTTGCACCCAATAGGGTTCACACCCTCTGATGCATCCAACAAAGTCCATACTTTGTTGGTGTACATAAAGTCCATCTCGAATTATATGGCAGCCAGCCATTTGTCTGAGTCCTTACTCATGACAGCTTCCATATAGATCAGAGGTTCATCATTCTCAAAGACTTGGACTTCATTATTCTCAATAATGAACCCATATCTTATAGGTACATGTCGCACTCTACCAGACCAATGTATTGGAGTTATGTGTTCTAGTTCTTCCTTATTTATGTGTTTATTTGCTTGAAAAATATCCATTTATTTTTTTTAAACTTCACTAAGTTCAATATTTCTCCCACTATCTGTTTCTAAGATAAATTCTTTCTCCATGAAAGTGGCATGCCTACTTACAAATATCCTTTGTTTAGTAGGATGGTAGAATAGATATCCCATACTATCTTTAGGATATCCTACAAATAGATATTTATCTGCTCTAGCATCTAGCTTATGTCCAAAATTTTTTTTAACATATGCTGGACAACCCCATAACTTAAGATACTTAAGATTAGGTTTCTTACCTCTTCATATCTTATATGGAGTGCTGGATACAGACTTAGAAGGTACTCTATTCAAGATATATACTGCGGTCTCTTAGGACATGATCCAAGAAGGAAACAGATAACTCTATGAAGCACATCATGGATCGTACAATATCCAATAAGATACGATTCCTCCTTTCAGCTACACCATTTAACTGTGGTGTATAAGGAGGAGTCCATTCAGAGAGAATTTTTTTTACTTTAAGATAGTCTAGAAACTCACTGGATAAGTATTCTCCTCTCTAATCAGATCAAAGAATTTTAATACTCTTTTCAATTTGTTTCTCGACCATACTTTGATACTCTCTGAATTTATCAAAAGCTTCGAATTTGTATTTCATAAGATATACATATCCAAACCTAGATAAATCATTAGTAAATATTATAAAATAAGAGTATCGTCCTCTAGCCTGAGTTGTCATAGGACCACATACATCTATATGTACTACTCCTAATAACTCACTTGTCCTTTCTCCATGTCCACTAAATGAAGTCTTAGTCATTTTATCCATAAGACATGATTCACAAGTTTCTAATGATTCATAATCATAAGGATCAAAGAATTTTTTTTTGTATAACTTGTTAAACCTATTCTCACTAATATGACCAAGTCGACAATGCTAAAGTAAAGTATTATTTATGTTATCTCTTTTATGCTTTCTATTTTCATCAACATGAAAAATATTATCATTCAAACATAGAGTCAACAAACCATTATTAAAAATGCCATGGTGTATAAGTTCATTAGAATATTTGATAGAGCAACCATTGCTCGTTACATCAAGATTGTATCTTTGTTTCAATAACAAGGGTATAGATATAATATTTCTAATGATCTTAGGTATATAATAATAATTTGTCAGCTCTAAGATTTTTTCAAAAGATAATTTCAAAATATTTGTCCCTGTGGCTTTCGCTTGGATGGGACTCTCCTCCAGCACCGTAGAGTTCAAAGTCACCCATCTTCAAACTCCTAATTTTCTTCAGCCCCTACAAAGATTTGCAGATATAAAAATTATAGCCGATATCTAATACACAAGAGTCTGAAATGGAAGAATTCAATAATAATATTGTATGTATCTCATACATACTTTTTGGTGCATTATTTGCACCAGTCTTCATAGTTGCAAGGTAAGCCTTGCAATTTCTTTTCCAATGACCTGTTTTACCGTAATAAAAATAGGTCATCTATCCAGAGGCCTTTTTCTCCTTCTTCCTCTTATTTATGCCACTTTAGAGTTCAACCTCCTCTTAAAATCCTTTTTGCCTGCCTTCTTCTTGGAGATCCCATCTACAAGAAGAAGAAAAGCTTTATCCTTCTTGATACGGCTCTCTACTATTTTGAGCATATTTAACAACTTAGGCAAGAAAGTATTTAGTTTGTTCATGTGATAGTTCATGATAAACTGAGAAAATGATTCTGGGAGTGATTGCAGGATCAGATCCTGACTCAACTTTTCAATCATGATAAAATCTAATTTGCTTAATTGAGTGATTAGATCAATTACCATCAACACATGGTCTTGCACTGATGAACTCTCTACCATCCTAGCATGGAATAACTGCTTAGATATATCATATCTAATAGTTCTACTCTATTCTCCATAAAGCTCTTTTAGGTTGAGCAATATGGATAGAGTGTCCATGCCATCATGCTGCCTCTGTAACTCGTTACTCATGGAGGCAAGTATGATGCACTTGATAGTAAGAGAATCATTTTGCCACATCTTGTATGTGGATTTTTCTTTCTCTATAGCATCTTTTTCTACTGGCTCAAGGTCAGGGGCATCAAGAATATAGAAGAATTTTTCTTGACTAAGTACTATTTTTAGGTTTCTCAGCCAAGCCACATCGTTAGGATCGGTCAACTTATTTGAATCCAAAATTGAATGTAGTGAAAGTGAAGAAGCCATTTATTCTACATAATAAAGAATATTAAATAAGAAACAACTTTTGATGACATACATAATTAAATTAGAACTTTAATTTAATTATGTCTTCCACTATTTTATCGAATATCATAACTCTCAAATATGATAATCGAGAAAATCTAATCATTTTTCTTAGTGGGATTGAGATCCTAATTTCTTATAAAAGATCTTGTGGTTGCACAACAAACCTTTTATAAGTTCAAAGATAGAAAATTCTTTCTAATTGCATCTCATGTAATTCTCAATATATTCTTGGCCTCTAAAATATTAATAGTCTTGTGTTAGCATAACAAACTATAATGTTTTAGTTAAGTAGGATCCTTCATTTCTATACAGTCATAATGAAATATAACTATCCTTTTGGTTACGCAACAAAGTAGTATATCCAAAATGCCGTAAGCATCATTATGCACTAGATCAATATTACATTGGTCCCCATAATCGATCTTATGATTGCACAATAAATCTAAAATGGTTTATGACATAATAATGAACTAACATGAAGGAAGGCCTTAATCTAGTGAATCAAAAGAATCCATCTATCGAGCCAGCTCGATCCATAATCAGCTCGACAGCATCTGGTTCGAGCATCACTTTCTATCCATCTAAGAAAGCTGGCTCGAATTTGCCTCGAACTAGCTCGATATTATCCTAAGCCAGCTCGACTGCATATCCGAGCCGGCTCAACCACGTATTGAAGCCAGATTCCAATAGAAATGCCTAAGCACCCAATCTAGAATAAAATCAATTGAATCAACCAGGTAAGTGGGAGAGAGATGGGGGTCCCCCCATTGCTTTTCTTAGACACCAATGAATTGGTCAGGTCAGATAATGGAATCAATTAGAAATCACGTTCTCTTTACCAATCATGAACCACATTCCTAGTGTTGCCCAAGGATGGCCACCCAAGAGGAGGGGTGAATTGGGTGTTTTAAAAATTTTAATTACTAATTTAGCTAAATTTTAATATTGAGTGCTTGGTGAAATAATATAAAATTTAAGTATAGAATGAGAGCAATGAAAATAACATAATAAAAGTATAAGAGACTAAGCTTTGATAGTGGTTCGGCACCAACCTTGGCACCAACGTCCACTCCTCAAGTAAATTACTTGAGAGTTCAACTATAATCACTCAATTGGTTATAGTTTGATTATTTTTCTTGGGCTCACAATCCAATCCAGTTGGTTTTGACCTAGACTTACCAACTACAATCTCTACAATGATTGTTTTCCCAGGCAAACAATCAATCTCAATTGATTTTGATCTAGGTTCACCAATCAAACCTTTATAATATCCAACTTTAGGCTTGGACCGATCCTAAGTTTCTCACCCCAAGAAACTTGTAGATAAATACAACACAATCACACTATTAAAAGAAGTTTAGAAACAAAAAAACTCAATGAAGTCCAAAGAAGAAGTGTTTGGAAGATGGAAGGCTTGATTGCTTTGCTCTTCTTCTTGAATGGTTGAGAGAAGTTGGTGAAGCTCTTCAATGCTTGCGTCTTGGCTTCTCTCAATTTGAGGATGATTAGAAGGATAGAGAATCTTCAGAAAAATGAATCCTTCTCTTCACTTGATAGCTCTCATAATGAATGCACTTGGTGTAGGCTTGAAGGCTCTTGAATATTGGTTGTAAAAAATCCTTTTTGAAGTTCTTAAATGTCCCTTATATATTCTAAGGTCTTTCGACCACTCTAAAATCTCTGAAGAAGCCACATTTAACATCCTAGCTGTTGGGCATGAAAATCTAGCCATTGAAAAAAAGGTTTGGGCTGAAGAAGTGCAGTTCTAGAAAAAACTAGCCATTATAGTGACTTAGTCGACTAACCTTCTTTGACTTAGTCGACTAAGTCCCCTGCATCTCAACTTTAGCCTTTTTTATACTTTCTATCTTCTACAGTCTTCTGAAACATAATCGACTAACTTCTGAAACTTAGTCGACTAAGTCCCCTAGGTCTAGAAATTTCATTTTTCTGTGCTGTCTATCTTCTGCAGTCTTCTGAGATATAGTCGACTAACTTCTAAAACTTAGTCGACTAAGTCCCCTGGATCTAAAAATCTCATTTTTTTGTGCTTTCTGCCTTTGTTGTTTTCTGAGACATAGTCGACTAAGCTTTAATCTTAGTCGACTAAGATGTGTGCCAAGATGCCATTTGGATTTTGATAGCCTTTCTTCTCCAATTTCTTTTATAGGCTAGACTTGCTTCTTAAACTTAATTTTATCTCTCATTAACCATTCTTTTTATGATGTATAAAGTCTTAATTTTCTTTAAAAACCTCTTGATTGATGATACTTTATTTGATTGATGGAAGTCACTTGTATCATTGTAACTACTTAGAATTTAACTACACATCCTCAAAAATAATATTAGTAACTTAACAAATTATACTCAAATACTTTTGTTATCATCAAAATCAGTCCAAGGGTCAACAATCTCTTTCTTTTTGATGATAACAAAATCTTTTGAGTATGCCTTTGTTTCAAATGTCAAAATAACTTTCATGCAATCAATTTATATGCAATATATTTATATATGCCATATCAAATTTTATATGCCCCCCCCCCCCCCCGAATATAATCACTATGTTCAAATTGAGTTTTAATTTTTGTATTTACTCTCCCTTAATGTGTGCCAATCGATTCTTGAGATTTCAAAATACATCTTCTCATACTTGGATTAATTAAATGCTTTAAATGAGCTCTTTGATATTGAATTTTCAGATTACACTTATATTATCCTTCTCCCCCTTTTTGTCATTATCAAAAAGATAGCTATTGTCAATCAAGAGCAATACATCAAACGATACAAGACATTGAAGAAGGAAAATATGAAGTTTCATTCATATATGTAAGCAAAAGTAGCATCCGAGCATTTCTTTGTCCTCTGCTCATACGACCGAAGATGGAGTGGCGTGATCCTAGGATGAGTGCAGAGCTTTTTTTTTTTATGCCATAGATCCAATACCAGTTTCTCTAGGCTTTTGGGGCTTGGATTTTGGAATTTTTCAAAGAGAAATCAGATTCCCTAGGGTTCTAAGAAGAGATGGCTAAGAGAGGGTGGAATGAAA
Source organism: Cocos nucifera (assembly GCA_006176705.1). Taxonomy (NCBI): domain Eukaryota; kingdom Viridiplantae; phylum Streptophyta; class Magnoliopsida; order Arecales; family Arecaceae; genus Cocos; species Cocos nucifera. The sequence goes on from QRFJ01000113.1 coordinate 1,794,012, forward strand.
AATAGACAATATCCCGTGGGTATTCTATTTTTATAAATAGGATTTCCGATACTTAGTCGACTAAGATTAAATTTTTGGTCGACTAAGTCTTAGTCGACTAAGAATCTTTTTAACTTAGTCTGCTCAGTTTGGTATAGAACCTAATGGTTAGAGTTTCAGTCTAAGGAGTTTGCAGTGACCCATGCCTTTTTCAATGGAATTAATGCAAGCATGATTTATGAGAGATTTATCACATCATAACAATCATTCCAGCATACAAACATAATCATAATTTTAACAATATGGATCAAATAGCCCTAATTGCTTTCTTATGGCATAAAACCTTTCTTCATTTAAAGGTTTGGTGAAAATATCTGGAATTTGATTTTCAGTTGGCACAAACTCAAGAGTTATATCATTGTTTTGTACATGATCTCTAATAAAATGATATCTTACCTCTATATGTTTTGTTCTTGAGTGTAATATTGGATTCTTTGTTAAGTTTATAGTACTAGTATTATCACATCAAATATAAATATTGTTACAAGTGATACTATAGTCCTTTAGTTGTTGTTTGATCCATAATATTTGAGCACAACAACTCCCAGCAGCAATGTATTTGGCTTCCACCGTTGACAAGGCTACCAAGTTTTATTTCTTGGTAAATCAAGAGATCAAATTTACTCCTAGAAGTTATCATGTTCCACTTGTACTTTTTCTATCTAAGTAACAACCCACAAAATCTAAATCACTATAACCAATTAAATCTAATGAAGATTATTTAGAGTACCATAAACCAACATCTTGAGTATTTATTAGATACTTAAAGAATCTTTTAACTGCTAATACATGTGATTTCTTAGGATTTGATTGATAACGCACACACATGCATACTCTAAACATTATATCCGGCCTACTTATAGTTAAATATAATAAAGATCCAATCATACCTCGATATAGCTTAGGATCTACTACTTTTTCTTTTGTGACTTGATCAAGCTTGCAACTTATGCTCATAGGGGTGCCACTTCCTATGACATTCTTCATCCCAATTTTTTTTAACATTTCCTTGATGTATTTGCTTTGGTTGATGAAGATTTCCTCATTTGATTGCTTGATTTGGAGTCTAAGAAAGAAATTAAGTCCCCTCATCATGCTCATCTTGAACTCTTCCTGCATAAGACTAGCAAATTCTCTACACAAATCTTCATTAGTAGCTTCAAATACAATATCATCAACATATAATTGTACAATTAGTAAACTATTTGATTTTCTTTTAATAAATAATGTTTTGTCTATATTTTCTCTCCTAAAGTTGTTGCTTAATAAAAACTAGCTCAATCTATCATACCAAGTGCTAGGAGCTTGAATCCATAGAGTGCTGTTTTAAGCCTATAAAAATAATTGGACAATTCTTGATTTTCAAAACCCGAAGATTGTTCAACATAAACTTCCTCCTCAATTAGTCCATTCAAGATTGCACTTTTTAATCCATTTAAAAAAGTTTAAAATTTATAAAGCAAGCAAATGACAAGAGCAATCTAATAGCTTCAAGTCTAGCCATAGGTGCAAAGAATTCATCAAAATCTATTTCTTCTTCTTGATTATATCCTTATGCAACCAATCTAGTCTTGTTTCTAATTACATTATCCTTTTCATCAAGTTTATTTCTAAAAATCTATTTAGTTTCAATTACAAGAAAGTTTTTAGGTCTTTCAACTAGTTTCCAAACTTTGTTTCTTTCAAATTCGTTTAATTCTTCTTGCATTGCTAATATCCAATTTGAGTCTTTTTCAGCTTCAATTATGTTCTTAGGTTCTAAGTGAGATACAAATGCAATATGATTCATGGCTTTCCTATGATATGATTTAGTTTTAACTTCATGAGATGGATCACCAATAATTAATTCTTTGGAATGATTGTGATTATACCTCCATTCTTTTGGTAAATTAGATGTACCTTACTCCTCTTGAGGTTGTTGCTCCCTTTCTTCGACATCTTGCTTTTCACCTTCTTGTTCTTATGAAGATGTATCTTCAAGTGTCATATTCTTCAATTTTTTTTCTAAATTATCTACATTCTTCAACTCCCACTACGAGAACCATTTACTGACATGTAGATTAGACACCATTAGATGTTCTCAAGTTGGATTAATTCAGTAAACTCATTCTCTAATGAGCATCCATATCCTTGTATTAGTGTCATACACAAGTGATAGTAAGATTAATCATCCTCTCCATCAAGCATATATAAGATGTGCCAGTCTTACTGAAAATTTTGATCCCCAACTCAATGTTCTATCGATCAGAAATATTTAAATTAGGGTTTTAAAGTTTTAGGTCTCACTAGTATGATCTCATCATAATTCTAAAACTATAGTCCTAATATATGGAATTCATCATAATCTTAAATAAATAATTAAGATGTAGCATATGATGAAATAAATGCCTTTATTTATTTGAAAATATCATTACAAGAGTTTGAAAGATAAAAGAATAGCCCATCAAAATATAAATTTTGATTGGTTTAAAGGCATATTCCTTTCAGCAGCAGGGCTCTTGGACGATCTTCTCTTCTTTCTAGCCGGTGCCTAATAAATCGATCCAGCTGACCTCTTATGATCAGTGCCTTATCGTGACCATGGTCACCATAGTAGAGGCAATACTTATTGGGATTTTGCTTGGCCAGGTGAGTCTGCATCCTCTCCGGCCCTAGTAGCTATTCCCTTATCTCCATCAACACTTGGGTCTTTGAGGCGTTCAAGAAAGTATAGTTATTGAATCTTCTGGGAGGGGAGTTCCATCGTGGTCTTCTGTCCAAGCTTTTTTGATGATGAGCTTGAGAGGGGTCCGGGCTCGTTTGCGCTCAGGAGGTCTTCAAGAGCGCGGTCGAGCTTCATTTAACTTTTCTTCAATCATAGACTTGCTGGATTCGCCCGCCTTTCGCTCTTTCATGGCTTCTTCATCTTTCAATCTGATGGCTTCCTCTGCTCAAGCATAGCCTTCGGCCTGGGTCAGCATGTCGGCAAAGTCCCGGGTGTACTTTTTTCTAAAGAAAAAAAGATCGTTCTTTTGGAGGTCGTCCTTCAGTGTGGCCATAGCAATAGATTGGTTCAAGTTTTGAACCTCCAAGGCAGCAGCATTGATGTGGTTAACATAGGCCTAGATAGACTCCCCTTTCTTTTGTTTGATATTGATGAGGGAGTCCGAACCTCATCTCTGATGATGACTGCTGATGAAATGAGCCATGAATTTATGCCTCAGCCAATCAAAAGAAAAGATGGTACCCAGTTTGAGGCCCGAGTACCAACTTCTTGCTACTTTCTTCAGAGTGGAGGGGAGAGCTCCATAGAGAATGATGTCAGGTGCACCATGGAGCAGCATCATGATCCTGAAGGCCTCAAGATGGTCGATCGAATCAGAAATTCCATCATAACTCTCTAGTTGAGGAAGCTTGAAGTTCGATAGGATGGACTGCTTCATGATTCGGGCAGAAAAGGAGGAATTGGTGCAAATGTCATTATGGTGGACTGAGATGGCATAGCGGAGCTCTTTAATCTGCTAATTCATATCCTGAAGCTTCTGATCGAGAGCATCATCTTGATCATAAATCTCAGAGGATTACTGGATGTAGATAGGAAAAGTCACCTTTGGAGAAGAATCATGATCGAAGCAGGTGCTCCTTGTTCTCTACTTTCCCTTTCTGAGGGTAATGGGTCTGCTGACCCAGGTGGCCCTTCTTTGTACTGGTTGTTGAAGTTTTGACAGGGGTCATCGACTGGCTGCTGTCGAGGGCTGTTGCATGGCCAGCACTATTTCGATGAGGCTTCGAACCTGCTGCATCAATAGCTTGAACTACTCTAGATCCACCATGGCCGTCGATGGAGGAGGTTGAGATGCTAGCGATGGAGCTAGGATGGGCGAATCTGGCTTAGATCTGACGGTAGAAGTAGTAGACCACTAGATGGTTGTCTTGTTTGGGAGCATTTCTAGAGCAAAAAGAGATTAAGTGGAGGTTGATTCAAAAGATTAGGAGAGGAAGAAGGCAGATAGGATCGACTGGGAACTCTTTTTAGAATAAGAGCTCAGAGGCCCTGAAGCTCAAAGGCCCTGAAGGAAGCAGTGCAGGGTTTGCAGTACTACTTTAGAAAAAGTTTTTAAAAATAGCTAAAATATAGTCAAAAATTAATTAATTTAATTAATTAATTACTGATCATATCAGAATATTAAGTCCTACACTAAGGATCTAAATATAATATGCATGCATTCATATAGATTTGAAAAATAAAACTATGCAGCAAACTTTTTACTACATCTATCTGTTCAAAACATAATACCTTTTCGCGGATAGATAATCATCATAATCTGAATCCATCAGATAATGTTTTGGTGTTGCACCATAGTCGTACATATGTTTGACCTCTACGGTTGGTCCACATGGAGCTTCTGATCCCAATCAGCCCCACTGGAGTGCTAGCTCCTCAATGGGGCCTTCGATGGCTGATCATGATCGATCTGATTGATCATCTACTTTCTAATTTTTTGGATACTCTAAAAAATTAAAAAACATTCTTTGGAGGATGATGAGATGGTGTACAAAGTTTGGTGGTGATCCGATGCTTACAGCACTCGATCTCTCCACCCGAACCTAGATTTCCAAATCTAAGATTTCACTCGGCCCAAAAACCTTGATGCACTGAAAATCCTCTCGTGCCCTCTCTGTGTAGAGTTTTTCTATGAAACAAATTTTTATGGAAAGATGACTTTCAAATATATAAACTCTATTTAGATCATATCTAAAAATTGAGTGTCCTTAGAGATAAAAATCAGAAGAGAATAGAGGCATGAGGGAAAAATAAAGTGCTATAGGACCCTGCTCACCTTCACTTCATGATTTCTTTTCTCCAGAAACCAATGCCCAATCACTTTCAAATTTTTGCCACAAAATGCTATCCCCTTCTTTTCTATAAACAAAAATCCTCACAATTTATTGAATGAAAAATAAGTACAAATATTATATGGAGTGGATAGGTTAAGATTGGTTGAACTAGTTTCAACCAACTTCTAGTATTTGAATTCAAATGCAAGCCTATCCAATTCCAATTCCCATACCACTTATTTCACACATAGAAGGAATTTTCTTTCTATATGCACATACCATGTTTTAGAAAAATTGACGACCATAAAGAGAAAAGGGCATGGAGATAAGGATAAGAGGGAGAGGGAGGTTTCAACCAAACCAACCTCTTTGAATTCAAAATTCAAAAAAGTTTGAACTGGTCCAACACTTGGACCAGGTCAAAGAGAGAAAGAAAGGGGGTGCAAATTCCTTTTCTTCATGAGAGAAATATACATAAAAATAAAGGTGGGTGTGGGCAAGGTAGAAAAGTTAAACATGAGGTGGCACATGGGGAGGTTTGAATTCAAATAGGATTTGAATTAGTCCATGTTGGTTTCAACCAAACTAAATTAATTCAAAATTAACTAGACCAGATTAAATCTAACCAAATTAGACTTAACCCAACCTATTTAATTTCTAATTAAATTAAAAATTAATTTGATCTAGCCCTTGGTCAAATTAGGATTAAATCTCCTATAATGATTAGGTCAACTCATGACCTAATCGAGTCAAACCCGATCGAATCCAATTCGATCAAACTTGATCAAATTCTCATCGCTCAATCAAATAAGCTAATCAAAAATCAAATTACTAATTAATCCTTCAATAAATATAGAGTCCTAATCAGATCGGAGTCTAGGCAACAGAGTTCCATCATTATTAAGTCCTAATCCAGTGGTACTCTTGAATCCAGTGTTCCAAATAAATGAAACTCATGATCATAGAGTCCCAGACCAGTGGAACTCTTGATCAAAGAGTCCCAGATGAGTGGAACTCAGAGTCCCTGTCTATCAGGACTTTAGATCAACCATCAGATCAGGTAGTAACTCCTATTGTGTGTGACCCCATAGGTTCGAATCCTAAGCCAATAGCATAGAAATTGATTTTCTCTATCCATCGATGTGACTATCTAGCAATGGTACCCAACATTTGGATAGATCGAATTTATCGCAATACAATATCGATGAACCTATGGAATATGGTTACCGTATAATTCATCCCCTTGACCTCAATGCTCAAAAGATGATCGAGAGTTTAACTATCAATCCTATAAAATCATCTATAGTATATTTCAAATTATAGTATCCATCGAATGGACTACCCCGATCGAGATTTTGCTAAATTGAAATACATTGATGCACTTGCTCCAACACTTGGAGGGGTCAATTCCATCTTGACACATGCACCGACTTCACAAGTACTTGACTGCACCCAGTAGCCTTCCACACTGAATTAAAAAATTTGGTAGTCTGGTATCTAAGTACAGTGAGTTGCTTGTAAGCCATCATGGTGATCTCAAGTCTAAGGGATACTTATACCCATATTCTTCGCGAGCAATTCTTGACAGCAGAGAGCTATGCAGTTGGGTCATGTTCAGTGAAATGTACCCTACACTTTACCTGCATGCCATACCAGTATCTCCATACTTCTTGGTTAAGAGGATGATTAACACTTATGGCATACAACGACCTACACTCGATACGTTGTCATCCTGGGTAATAGCATATCATTTGGCCCCGAACTAATTTAAGGACTAAATGACAAATCCTCCTTTATTGAATCTAAATAGTCCTAAGGACTTCATCACAGAAGAGTTCATTATAGAAAGATGCAAAAGTGATGAAATGCCAAAAAATAATTTTATTTATAATTCAAGTATATTTTATATTGAGCTCAACCATCTACAATCTATAAGATTGGCTTTAGGATATAATTCTCAACAACCTCCACTTATACTAAAGCCGCTCAGAATAGTATCGAATACCCATCTTCCATTTATGATTGTCGAACTCTTTGATTTTGAGAGCCTTAGTAAAGGGGTTAGCCACATTCTCCTTTCCATCGATCTTCTGAAGCTCGACGTCACCTCACTCTATGATCTCTCATACAAAATGGTAGCGACGTAGAATATGTTTGGTGCACTAATGTGCCTTCGGCTCCTTCGCTTGAGGTATGGCTCTAGTGCCATCACAGTATAGTAAAATCGAACCATCCAAGGAGGGTGCCACTCCCAGCTCCTTAATGAACTTTCACAGCCATATAGCTTTCTTCGCAGCATTAGATGCCGTGACATACTCCGCCTCCCACACAAAATTGGCTATAGTGTGCTGCTTGAAACTCTTCCAGTAGACCGCTCCACCATATATGGTAAACACAAAACCTGACACACTTTTGCTATCATCATGGTTTGACTGGAAACGAAAATTAGTATATCCCACAAGTTTCAAGTTAGAATCTTCATAGATGAGCTATCGGTCCTTAGTATTTCTTAAATACTTAAGGATAGTTTTTACAATCTTCTAGTGATTCTCACCTGGATCAGATTGGTATCTACTCACTACCCCTAGTGAGTATGTCACATCCGATTGCGTACATATCATGGTGTATATAATAGAATCCACTACCAAAGCATATGGAATTCTACTCATACACTCTCTCTCTTGAGTAGTTGTCAGACAATCCTTCTTCAAAAGAGTAATTCCATGGCCTATCGGGAGATAGCCCTTCTTAAAATTCTCCATACTGAACCTCTTCAGTATGGTATCGATGTATATGGACTAGGATAATCTAAGCAACTTTTTAGATCTATCTTTATAGATCTTCATCCCTAGGATGTAGGAAGCTTCTCCTAAGTCCTTCATGGAGAATTAAGATGACAGCCAAATCTTTGTTCCCTGTAATGTAGGGATGTCGTTCCTGATTAAGAGAATGTCATCTACATATAGTATAAGAAATACAATAATAGAATCATTAGCCCATTTATACACGTAGGATTCTTCTTCATTCTAAATAAAGCCAAACATTCTGATTACTTTATCAAAAGGCATGTTTTAACTCCACGATGCTTGCTTCAATCCATAGATGGATCTTTGAAGCTTGCACACCTTAGACTCGTCTATGGATGTGAAACCCTCAGGCTATATCATATATACCTCTTCATCCAGCTCTCCATTTAGAAAAGCATCTCATAGTCTAGGTATGATGCTATCGCAAGCATGATTCGAATAGATTTGAGTATTGCAACCAGGGAAAACATCTCATCATAGTCAATACCATAATGCTGACGATATTCTTTGGCAACCAGATAGGCTTTATAGGTTTCCACCTTCCCATCTATGCCTCTTTTTTGTTTGAAAAACTACTTACACCTAATGGGTTTTACTCCTTCAGGTGGATCAACCAATGTCCATACACTATTGACCTTCATGGACTCTATTTCGGACTTCATAGTTTCTAGCCACTTATTGGAGTCAGACCTCTGCATGGCATCCATGTAGGTGATTAGATCCTCCTCGTTCCTATCAAGTTTGATAAGATCACCATGTAGGTGATCAGATCCTCCTCATTCCTATCAAGTTCGATAAGATCACCATCCTAAACCAAGAAATCATAGTATCTATTCGGTTGATGCGATACTCTATCGAATCTTCTTGGTGCCACTTCAATGGACTCCAGGTTTGATCTTATCAAATCTAGTTCTATAGGTTCACTAGAATATGTTGGTTCTTCCACTTATCGAACATCATTATGTTCAACATTAGAGGTAGCTGTTCCTTCACTAAGGAACCTCTTTTTCAAAAGGACTGCTCTATTGCTGATGAACACCTTTTATTCTTTAGCAAGGTAGAACTAATAATCCTTAATTTTCTTGGGGTACCCTATGAACAAGCATTTATCGAACCTAGGTCTAAGCTTTTTCGATTGCAAATGTTTAACATAAATCAGACATCTCCAAATCCCAAAGAGAGAGAGTGTCGGCTTACGCCCAGTTCATATCTCATATGAAATCTTTGCAACAGACTTGCTCGGAACATTATTTAAAATAAAACAGGCAGTCTCTAGTGCATAACCCCAAAATGAAATTGACAAACTTGTAAACCTCATCATGGACTAAACCATGTCCAACAGGATTCGATTCCTCCTTTCAGATACACCATTATGCTGTGGTGTTTCAGGAGGGGTCCATTGTGAGAGAATCTCATTCTCTCCTAGATATGTCAAAAACTTGTTGGAAAAATATTCACCTTCTTGGTCAGATCAAAGAGTTTTAATACTCTTTTCAAGTTATTTTTCTACCTCATTTCGATATCGTTTGAATATTTTAAATGAATTGGATTTATTCTTCATAAGATAGACGTATCCATACCGAGATAGATCATCAGTAAATGTAATGAAGTAGCAAAACCCATCTCTAGCACATGTGTTCATAGGCCCACATACATCAGTATGTACTAGACCTAGAAGCTCAATGGCCCGTTCATCTTTTTCAGTAAAAGATGATTTGGTCATCTTTCCAAGAAGGTAGGACTCACAGGTAGTTAATGATTTGCAATTATTAATGCCAAGGATATTTTTCTTAACTAACCTATTGATTCTATTCTTGTTTATATGATCGAGCCTATAGTACCAAAGATAGGTATCAATGACATGATCTAGTTTAGGATGTTTATTAGACGTGTACATTACACTAATAGACTGTGACAATACATATATGTTATTTCGTAATTATCCTTGTATTACTATAACATCATTCATAATGATATTACAATAATTTTTTTTTATTCATTAAAAATAAGCATCCTGGGCTAAAAGTCCAACAGATATTATATTCATCATAAAGGATGGACAATAGTGATAGTCAGTTAAAATGATATTATTATTTTTGAAAAATAATTCAAGAGTTTTCAATGCTAGGACTAGAACTTGACTTCCATCCCCAACATTAAGAAATCTATCATCATTCTCAAATTTTCTACCTATTTGAAGTCCATGCAATGAATTGTATATGTGAATTGGACTTCCGGTATCTAAAACCCATGTAGATATATCACATATGAAGAAATTACAAGATGTTATTTTATAATAGCCTTGATCAGCAACTATTTACTAATTTTTCCTATTCAGCCTATTCAGGTCAAGAGGACAATTCCTCTTTTAGTCTGCCTTATTAGGGTGAATACTAGACTCCTTGTTCTTACGTCCTAAATACTTTCTACTATCCAATAGTGAATGGAGTGGACTTACACTAGCCATTCTAATTTTTTGAAAGAAAAATATGAAACTTTATTAGTACTCGAATTAATTAATCCTAAAGACTTGGACTTTAGTCTAAAGGTTCTTCCACTATTTTTAACGAATTGGTAGCCTCTACCTCCAATTTGAGAAATTACACTAACTTCTTAGTGGGTACTGAAATCCACATAGACTACATACGGGCTTGAGGAGGGCTCTAGCTAACACGTGTGCATCTACAAGTAGGCTCACAACCAATTGGTTCCCTAAGCAATTTTTAGTAATTTAGTTTTTATCCCAGAAACCAAATCAGTAAGCTAGGGCCACTACTAAAAAGGTTTGGTTAGGTCCATCCATTAACATGATTTTGGTGCATCAAACCAATGATGATCGGGCCCGAGGAGACCTCTGGCTAACCTGATCACTATTAAGAGAGTGCGACTTAATCATCATATGATGGATAGCAATTTCAATATCTAGATGAACATCAGGTGTAAGGCACCTCCAATGTCCACCCAGAAGATTGGACTCATTACTATTCACCTTAATGGGAGGCTACGACTCAGTTATCCTCATAATTTAGTCATTTTAAGGACCTAATAATTTAAAGCATTTAGGTTACTTGTGATTTAATTATAGAAAGGATACGGACCAATTTCTTTCATTAACTTTACTAAGTCAAACCATCCCACTGACTTTAATAAGTTAATAGGTTAGGGCTAGGATCAATTTAAGTCCATGAGCACCTAATACAGTCTTATTGATTGAAATCAGTTAAACTGATTCCTAGTGACATGGGTTAGCTCAAATCACCAAGTGATCTAATCAAACTCTAATCGACCATGTCGGTCAGGTAAGTGAGATCTGTGAAAGGGATATGCCATTAACTTATCAAAGATCGAATCAGTGCAAGTAGCTCCCAATTAAAAACCACTGATCTTTACTACTAAACTTACCTTAGATACCAATCGATTAATTAGGATCAATCCAATCAACCTAGCATTTTCGGGCTTAACTGTGTAGCCATGAATTAAGTCCATTTTGGGCTTGTTAAAGATATGGACCCATCCAACTACAACTATTAAAGTTGAATTTAGAATATCCTTGACCTAATCTAAGTCAACACTTGGTTAGATTTGATCAATTACTCTTATTAAGTCCAATCTTCAACTAACCTTAGGTCTAACCTAATTTATGGATCTAATTTATCTAATCCAATAACCCACAAGTTTATGAGTAATGACTTAGAGTCTTAATTCATAATTTTAGACACTAAATCATTATACCTAATTTTTTATTAAGTTTATGGACTGATAGTTAGGGTTCGGCATTTCAAAAATATTTTATAATTTTTGAAAGGTTCTTTGCAACTTAGCAATGTTCACCAATTGAGTCAACTCACTTCAAAATTGAATGGCTCAATTCACAAACAACACTAGTTGTAGGGTTTAATCTGAAACTATGTACACTACATAATACTAAATCATGAATCAAACTTTAGATCCTATGTAAACATGCATTCATGATCAAAAATTAGATTAAAGCCTAATTTAACATATCATAAAAAAATTAGATCTAATCTAAAAATTTTATGATCAACTACAAGATCAAGTACGTACAAGAACAATCTTTGCACTATAGAGGGTAAACCCTACAGCAAGACAAACTATAGTCCATGCAATCTTGATTTTAATTTTTAGATCTAATTAATCAGAATATTGGATTAATATTCAGATCTAATCTAAATTATCAATCTAAACATGCAAGCATATCATCTTTAGCAAACTTGACTCTGATATCATTTGAAGGAAGCAGTGCAGGATTTGCAATACTACTTTTAAAATTTTTTTTGAAAATAGCTAAAATATAGCCAAAAATTAATTAATTTAATTAATTAATTATTAATCATATCAAAATATTAAGCTCCACACTAAGGATCTAAAGATAATATGCATGCATTCATATAGATTTGAAAAATAAAACTATACAATGAACTCTTTGAAGGAAATCGTGCAGGATTTAAGCATGCATTTTCAAAACTTTTTTGAATAAAATAGCAGCAAAAGTAAATATTAATCTAAAATTAATACTATGCATGCATTGATCATATCAAATAAACCCTACTCAGGATCTAACCATGCTAATATATGATAGAAAAATAAAATGCATTCGATCAGCAAATTGAATCTGCTGACTGATACGAGTTCAGAACTCAATACCTTTTCACGGATAGTTGATCTCCATGATCTAAATCCACTAAAATAAGTTGTGGAGTTATGCTACAGCTGCACACTCATCCGACCTCTATGGATGGTCCACACGGAGCTCTTGGTCCCGACCAGCTCCACCAGAGTGCTAGCTCCTCGTCAGGGCCTTCGATGGGTGATCACGATCGATCCGATTGATCATATACTTTCTAATTTTTTAGATACTCCAAAAAATCAGAACATAAATATTGGAGAATGATAAAGTGGTGTTTCAAATTTGGTGGTGATCCAATGCTCACAGCACTCGATCTCTCCACCCGATCCCAGATTCCCAAAACTAGGATTTCACTCGGCCCAAAAATCCTGACACACTAAAAATCCTATCATGCCCTCTCTATGTAGAGTTTTTCTATGAAATAAGTTTTTTTGAAAAGATAACTTTTAGATATATAAACTCTATTCAGATTATATCTAAAAATTGAATATTCTTAGAGATAAAAATTAGAAGAGAATAGAAGCATGAGGGAAAAATAAAGTGCTATAGGACCCTGCTCACCTTCACTCTAAGTTTTTTTTTGCCCAAAACTAAAGCCTAATCATTGTTAAATTTTTACCACATAATTCTATCCCCATCTATTACACATAAAAAAATTTTCATAATTTATTAACATGAATACCATAAGAAAAGTGCATGGAAAAAGATAAAGATCGAGTGGTTGGGAGGTTTTAACCACTCACTTGATTTCAAAAATCAAATAAGCCTCTTACCTTTATCCAACACCTCCATCCATATGTTTAACATGTAGAAGGACTCTCCTTCTATATGTACACTTTTTTATTTCTCAAAAAAATATTTGATAAACAAAAGGGAGGGCATGGGAAGCAGATAAGGTTGGATTGGTTCCAACCTCCAACAAACTGAGTTGAATTCAAAACTCAACTTACTTTGAACCAGTCCAACCCTTGGACTAGGTCAAAAGCAGATAAGAGAGGGGGCACAAAAACCTTCTAGATGAGAGAAAAGTTATGTACAAAAAATTTTGAGCATGGAACAAGAGTGGAAAAGTCAAAAATGATGGGTGCATGGGAGAGTTTGAATTCAAACTTCATTTGACTTGGTCCTAATTGGTTTCAATCAAACCAATTAATCTAGATCCAATTAGACCAGGTTAAACCCAACCAAATTAGACTTAGCCTAATCTAATAAAATTCTAATCAAACTAAAAATTAATTAGGTCCAGGTCCTGATTAAATCAGGGTCAAAACTCCCATAGCGATTAGGTCATCTTATGACCTGATCGGGTCAAACCCAATTGAATCAAATTCAATTGAACTTGATCAAATCCTCATCGCTTAGTCAAATTGAGCTAATCAATAAATTGAATTGCTAATTAATCCTTCAAAAATATCTAAGTCTAAAATGGATGTATTACTGGGCAATAGAGTCCCATCAACATGAAACTCCTGAAGAGTTCCAATCCAGTGGGACTCTTGAACCCAGTATCCCAAATGAATGGAACTCATGATCTTAGACTCCCAAAGTAGTGGAACTACTGATTAGAGAGTCATAGATGAGTAGGACTCAGAGCCCCAGTCCAGTGGGACTTTTGGTCATAGAGTCTCAGTCCAGTGGGACTCTTGACCATAGTGTCCTAGGTCATCAAGACTCATGATCAGCCATCAGATCAGGTAGGAACTCTTTATGTATATGACCCCATAGGTTCAAATCCTTAGCTGGTAGCACAAGAATCAATTTCTTATTCCAATCGATGTGATCGTCTAGCAATGGTACCCGACTCTGGATAGGTCGAAAAGTCGCAATGCAACAATGACGAACCTGTAGAATATGGTTATCATATCATTCATCCCCTTGATCATGATGCTCAAAAAGATGATCTAGGGTTAATTGTCAATCCTATAATTCATCCATATTGTATTTCAAAATTTAGCGTCCATCATATGCACTATCCCGATCAAAAATTTGCTAAATTGAAATATAGTGATGCACTTGCTCCAACACTTGGAGAGATTAATCCCATCTTGACTCACACACCGACAAGCCAAGTACTTGACTGCACCCAGTAGCCTTCCATCACTTAATAAAAAATTTAGGTAGTTTGGTACCTAAGTACAGTGAGTTGCTTGCAAGTTACCATGGTGGTCTCAGGTCTAAGGGACACTTATACTCATATTCTTCGGGGCTAATCTTGACAGAAGAAAAGCTCTAGAGTTGATCACGTTCAGTGCAGATGTACCCATACATCTCACTTGCATACCATATCAGTGTCTGAACATTCCTTGGTTATGAGGATAACCAACCTATATAGCACATAATGATCTATACTCGATAAATGTTGTCGCCCTAAGTAACAACGTATCTTTTAGTCGTGAACAGTTTAAGGATTAAACGACAAATCCTCCTTTGTCGAATCTAAAAAGTCCTAAGAACTTCATCACAACACAGAAGTTCATTAGAAGATAATAGATTTTATGATGAAAAATGTCAAAATAACTTTTATTAATTTATGATTCATATATAATTATAAATGTATAGTCCAACCATTAACAGGTTGACGATTGGCTTTGGGATATATTTCGAACAATCTCCCACATGAACTAAAGTCAATCGGTGCAGTATCTAATACCTATCTTTGACTTGAAGTCATTGAACTCCTTCACCATAATAGCTTTAGTGAATGGGTCGGCCAGGTTCTGCTTTCCGTCGATCTTCTTAAGGTTGACATCACATCGACCCATAATTTCTTGGATAAGGTGAAAGTGGCGCAAAATATGCTTCGTCCGCTGGTGTGTCTTAGGTTCCTTCGCTTGAGCAATGGCTCCAGAGCTATCGCAATAGAGTAGAACAGGACCATCAAGGGAGGGTGCTACTCCGAGCTCGGTAATGAATTTTTTTAGCCACACCACTTCTTTGGCAGCATCAAATGCAGCGATATACTCTGTCTTACAAACTAAATCGGCCATAATGTGTTGCTTAAAACTCTTCCAGCAGATGGCCCCACCATTAAGAAGGAATATATATCCCGACACACTCTTGCTATCATCATGATCAGACTGAAAATTGGAGTTTGTGAATTCCATAAGTTTCAAGTCCATTTCACCATATATAAGCCACTGATTCTTAGTATTTCTCAAATACTTTAGGATGGTTTTAACAACCTTCCAATGGTTCTCCCCTGGATCAGATTGGTATCTACTCACTATCCCTAGTGAGTATGCCACATCTGGTCATGTACGTGTTATGGCGTATATGATAGAATCTACAGCCGAAGTAGATGGTATTCTACTCATACGCTCTCTTTTTAGAAGTGTTGTCAAACAAACCCTCTTTGAAAGAAAAGTTTCATGGCCTATCGGTAGATAGCCTTTCTTAGAATTCTCTATGTTGAACTATTTCAGCGTAGTATCAATATATTTAGACTGGGACAATCCAAGCAATCTTTTAGATTTATCTCTATAGATCTTTATCCCTAGGATGTAGGAAGCTTCTCTCAGATCTTTCATGGAGAACTGTGATGACAGTCAGATCTTTATTTCTTGTAATGTAGGAACATCATTTTTGATTAAGAGAATGTTACCCATATACAATACTAGGAATACTATTACTGAACCATTAGCCCATTTGTATATGCAGGGCTCCTCTTCATTCATAACGAAGCCATATATTTTGATTTCTTTATCAAATCATATGTTCCAGCTCCGAGATGCCTACTTCAGTCCATAAATGGACCTTTGAAGCTTACACACCTTAGACTCATCTATGGATGTGAATCCTTCAGGCTATATCATATACACCTCTTTATCCAGCTCTCCATTTAGAAAAGCCATTTTCACATCCATTTGCTAGTTTTCATAATCTAGATGGGCAGTGATAGCAAGCATAATCCGAATGGATTTGAGTATTGCCATGGGAGAAAATGTCTCATCATAGTTAATACCATAATATTAACGATATTTCTTGGCAACCAGACAAGCTTTATAGATCTCTACCTTTCCGTCTATGCCCCTTTTTCTTTTAAAGACCCACTTACATCTTATGGATTTTATCACTTCGGATGGGTCAACCAATGTCCATACATCATTTACCTTCATAGATTCTATTTTGAATTTCATGGCCTCAAGCCATTTCTCAGAGTTGGATCTCTGCATTGCATCCATATAGGTAATCAGATCCTGATCATTCTCACCGAGTTCGATAGGATCCCCATCTCGGATCAGAAAATCATAGTATTTGTCTGGTTGATGTGGTAATCTACTAGATCGTCTTAAGGGTGCATCTATAATGGATTCTAGGTCTAATCTAATCAGATCCAGCTCAGGTTCTACAACATGTCTGTTCTTCCACCTATCGTACTTCATCAAGTTCGATCTTAGAGGCATTAGTTCCTTCACCGAGGAATTTCTTTTCTAAAAAGACTGCCTTAAGGCTGACAAACATTTTTTGCTCATTAGCAAGGTAGAAGTAGTATCCTTTGGTTTCTTTTGGATAACCTATAAAACTATACTTATTAGATCTAGGTCCAAGCTTGTCTGTCATTAAACGATTGACATAAGCCGGACACCCCCAAATCCTAAGGCATGAAAGCATTGGCTTATGCCCTGTCCATCTCTCATATGGTGTTTTATTAACAGATTTACTTGAAACTCTATTTAGAATGTAACAAGCTGACTCGAGCGCAAATCCCCATAGGAAGATTGGCAAACCAGCAAATCCAATCATGGATCGAACCATGTCCAACAGGATCCGATTTCTCCTTTCTAACACACCATTATGTAGTGGTGTTCCAGGAGGGGTCCATTGGGAGAGAATCCCATTCTCCCCAAGATATGTTAGAAACTCATTGGAAAGATACTCACCCCCTCAGTTAGACCGAAGAGTTTTAATACTCTTTCTAGTTTGCTTTTCTAGCTCATTTCAAAATAGTTTGAACATTTCAAATGACTCCAACTTATGCTTCATTAAATAGACGTACCCATAAGTTGATAGATTGTCTGTGAAGGTTATGAAGTAGAAATATCCACCTCTAGTATTTGAGCTCATGGATCCACATACATCCAAATGTACTAGACTCAGGAGTTTAGTGGCTTGTTCATCTTTTTCAGTAAAAGGTGACTTGGTCATCTTACCAAGAAGATAGGACTCATAGGTCGAAAATGATTCACAATCACTAACCTCAAGAATTCCTTCTTGAGCTAACCTATTAATTCTATTTTTGCTAATATGACCTAGCCTACAGTGCCAAAGGTAGACATCAGACACATCACTAATTCTAGGGCATTTACTGAAGGATTGAACCACGTTAATAGGCATCAGAAAGTAAATAAATTTTATTATTCAATTACCCAATCAAAATTATAACACCATTCAAAATGACATTACAAAATTTTTCTTTTATTGATATTTCAAAACCATTCATGGCCAAAAGGCCTATAAAAATGACATTGAATAAGAAAGTTGGACAATAATGACATTCATTAAGAATAAATTTATTTGAATTGATTACAAGGTTTATGTTTCCTAAAGCTAGAATTGGAACTTGTCTTTCATCTCCAACGTTCATGAACCTCTCACTTTGATCAAATCTCCTACTGACCTGCAAGCCCTACATAGAATTACAAATATGATAAGGGCTTCTAGTATCTAATACCCAAGCAGTAGAATCAAATAAGAAAAAATTGCAAGGTGTTATCATATAATTACCTTGCCTAGCAATCATTTGCTTCTTCCTCGGCCTGTTCGGATCAAGGGAGGCAATGTATAGAGGATAGTTTCTCTTCCAGTGCCACTGCTTCTTATGGAAGAAGTACTTGCCTGGCTCTGGTCAGGCTTGCACTTCTTGGTCTGATCCTATGCAGTCATCCTAATGTTTGACTATACCTTCTTATTCTTCTTTCCTTTCTTAATAGGTCGACGATCAGAAGAAGACCCTCCCACTACATTCACCATCTCCTTATGGAGTTGGTGATCCTTCTCAAAGTTCTGTAGCAATCCCAATAATTCATGGTAGTTGACTGTAGGCTTTGTCATTCTAAAATGAGTTAGGAAGGGGAGGAAGGACTTAGGCAAGGAATTAAGGATCGCATCCTTACCGAGCTGCTCATGCAAGGAAAAGCCTAGCTTGCTAAGGTGCTCAATCATCTCAATCATGTACAATACATGATCAATGACTGAGGCCCCATCCCTCATCTGAGCATTGAAAATGGCACAACTTGTTTTATGCCTTTCAACATCATCCAGCGTGCCAAAGGAGTCATTCAATATTTGAACAATCTCCTATAGCTGGGCATTTTCAAACCTACAGCTGAACTCGTCGTTCATTACCGCCAGCATTATACATCGAATGGTGGTGCAATCATTGAGCCACTTCTGATAAGTGTCTCGAACCGCTCTCCTAGCATTCAGGGTTGGCTTCTCAGGTGCAGGATCTGTTACGATATAAAGGATCAGCTCATGCTGCAGGATGATTTTCAACTTACGATACTAGTTATCATAGTTGGATCTCATTAATTTGTCATTATCTAACAATGATCGGAGCGACAGGTTAGTGGCCATTTATGCATAATAAGAAAAACCAAATCTAATTAGTATATGAATCAATTATCCTAAAGACTTGGATTTTAGTCTAAAGATTCTCCCACTATTTTATACAAATTGGTAGCCTCTACTTCCAATTCGAGGAATTACTTTAATTCCTTAATGGATACTAGAATCCACATAGACTACACACGAGCCCAACTTTGGTTGGTCAACCCATGTGCACCTATGGGTAGGTTCAAAACTAATTGCTTCTCTAAATAATTTCTAGTAATATTAATTTTGCCCCAGGACCTAATCAGTAGGCTTTGGTCTCCACTGAAAAAGTCCGATTAGGTCCAACCATTAACATGACTATATTTGTTCTTATCTAACCAATATATGATCAAGCCCGACTTTGGTCGGCCAACCTAACCACCATCAGAAAGACTTAACCAAATCATCATTTTACGAATGATAATTTCATTAGTCAATAAGCAGCCTTTGGGCCTCTAGTGACTATCAAATTAATGAACCTATTATCACTCAACTTAATGGAAGACTATGATTTAGTTATCTATAAAATTATTTTATTTTAAGGACCTAATAATTTTAGAGGATTTAGTTAACAAATTTAAGAAAAGCAAGCCAATTTTGATCCTCCCTCTGACTTCACTAAGTCAGATAAAAAAGAATCTAATCTAAGCTGGCATTAGGAGCACCTAAATCAGTCAAACTAATTTACCTAATTGACATGGGTGAGCCTGAATCACCAAATAATCTAATCAAAACCTAACTCACCAGGATGGCCAGGTAAGTGAGATCAGTGGAAGAAATATGCCATTAACTCATCAAAGATCGAATCAGTGCGAGTAGCTCTCAATTAAAAACCATTGGTCAAACTGCCAAACTTACCTTAGACACCATCCAATTTATTAGTTTTAATTAGACCAACCTAGTAATTTTGGGTTCGACCGCATAGCCATGAATCAAGTCCATTTGGTCCTCGTTAAAGGCATGGACTTGACCAACTATAACTATTATAATCGAGTCTATAGAGTCCTTGATCTAATCTAAATTAACATTTAATTAGATTTGATCAATTACTCTAATTTAGTCCACTCTTTAACTAACCTTAGGTCTAACCCAATTTATGGACCTAATTCAACTATCCAATAATCCATGTTTTATGATTAATGATTTAGAGTCTTAATTCATAATTCTAGACACTAAATCATTATACTTAATATTTAATTAAGTTTATAGGCTGTGGGTTAGGGTTTGATATTTTAAAAATATTTTTTAAATTTTTGAAAGGTTCTTTACAACTTAGTATTATTCACCAATTGAGTCGACTCATTTTAAAATTGAATCAGCTCAATTCACAAATAATACTAGTTGTAGGGTTTAATCTGAAACTATGTACACTACATAATAGTAAACCATGAATCAAACTTTATTTAATTATGTATTCATGATCATAAATTAGATTAAACCCTAATATAATCAGATCATAAAAATATTAGATCAAATCTAAGATTTTATGATTAATGATATAGATCAGCAACGTACTAGGACAACCTTTTCACTGTAGAGGATAAACCCTACAGTAGGATAACCTACAGTCCGTACGATCTAAATTTTAATTTTTAGAACTAATTAATCAAATTATTAGATTAATATTTAGATCAAATCTAAATTATCAATCTAAAATATGCAAGCATATCATGTTTAGCGAACCTGGCTCTGATACCATTCGAAGAAAATTGCGCAGGATTTAAGCATGCATTTTCAAAACTTTTTTGAATAAAATAGCAACAAAAGCAAATATTAATCTAGACTTAATACTATGCATGTATTGATCATATCAAATAAACTCTACTCAGAATCTAAACATGCTAATATGTGATAGAAAAATAAAATGCATTCGATCAGCAAATCGAATCTGCTGATCGATACGAGTTTAGAACTCAATACCTTTTCATGGATAGCTGATCTCTATGATCTGAATCTACTAGAAGAAACTATGGTGTTACACTATAGCCACACACTCATTCAACCTCTACGGATGGTCCACATGGAGCTCTTGGTCCCGACCAGCTCTACTGGAGTGCTAGCTCCTCATCGGGGCCTTCGATGGTTGATCATGATCGATCTGATCGATCATATATTTTTTGATTTTCTAAATATTCTAAAAAATTAAAACATAAATACTGGAGTATGATTAAGAGGTGTTTAAAATTTAGTGATGATCCAATGCTCACAGCACTTGATCCCTCCACCCGAACCCAGATTCCCAAAACTAGGGTTTCACTCAGCCTAAAAACCCTGACACACTAAAAATCCTATCATGCCCTCTTTGTGTGGAGTTTTTCTATGAAACAAGTTTTTATGGAAAGATAACTTTTAGATATATAAACTCTATTTAGATCATATCTAAAGGATTGGTATTCTTAGAGGTGAAAATTAGAAGAGAAGAGAAGCATGAGGGAAAAGTAAAGTGCTATAGGACCCTGCTCACCTTCACTCTAAGATTTGTTTTGCCCAAAACTAATGCCCAATCATTGTGAAATTTTTACCACATAATTGTAACCCTAAATTTTGCATGCAGAAAAATTCTCATAATTTATTGACATAAATACCATTAGAAAAGCATATAGAAAAGGATAAGGGTTGAGTGGTTGGGATGTTTTAACCACTCACTTGATTTCAAAAATCCAATGAGCCTCTTATCTTTATCCAACGCACCTCCCATGTATTTAACATATAGAAGGACTCTACTTCTATGTGTGCACATTTTTATTTCTCCAAAAAATATTAGACAAATAAAAGGGAAAGCGTGGGAAGTAGATAAGGTTGGATTGGTTCCAACCTCCAACAAACTGAGTTGAATTCAAAACTCAACTTACTTTGAATCGGTCCAACCCTTAGACCAGGTCAAAAGCAGATAAGGGAGGGGGCACCTAAACCTTCTGAGTGAGAGAAAAGTTATGTACAAAAAATTTTGGGCATGGAACAAGAGTGGCAAAGTAAAAAATGGTGGGCGCATGGGAGAGTTTGAATTCAAACTTCATTTGACTTGGTCCTAATTGATTTCAACCAAACTAATTAATCTAGATCCAATTAGACTAGATTAAATCCAACCAAATTAGACTTAGCCTAATCAAATAAAATTTTAATCAAATTAGAAATTAATTAGATCTAGGTCCTGATCAAATCAGGATCAAAACTCCCATAGCGGTTAGGTCATCTCATGATCTGATCGGATCAAACCCAATTGAATCAAATTCAATCAAACTTGATCGAATCTTCAACGCTTAATCAAATTAAGCTAATCAATAATTAAATTACTAATTAATCCTTTAAAAATATTTGAGTTCAAAATGGATGGGTTATCGAGCAACAGAGTCTCATCAACATGAAACTCCTGAAGAGTCCCAATCTAGTGGGACTCTTGAACCTAGTGTCCCAAATAAATGAAACTCATGATCTTAAAGTCTCAAACTAGTGGTACTCCTGATCAAAGAGTCCTAGATGAGTAGGACTCAGAGTCTCAGTCTAGTGGGACTCTTTTTCATAGAGTCTCAGTCCAGTGGGACTCTTGACCATAGTGTCCTAAGTCATCAAGACACATGATCAGCGATCAAATTAGATAAGAACTTTTTATGTGTGTGACCCCATAGGTTCGAATCCTAAGCTAGTAGCATAGAAATTAATTTTCTGTACCAATCGATGTGACCATCTTGCAATGGTACCCGACATCTGTATAGGTCGAAAAGTCGCAACGCAACAATGACGAATCTATGGAACATGATTACTGTATAATTTATTTCCTTGATCATGATGCTCAAAAGGATGATCTAGGGTTTATTGTTAATCCTATAATTCATCCATATTGTATTTCAAAATTTAGCATCCATCATATGGACTACCTCAGTCGAGGATTTGCTAAATTGAAATACTGCGATGTACTTACACTAACACTTGGATGGATCAATCCCATCTTGACTCACACACCGACAAGCTAAGTACTTGACTGCACCCAGTAGCCTTCCATCACTAAATTAGAAATTCAAGTAATTCGATACCTAAGTATAGTGAGTTGCTTGTAAGTCACCATAGTGGTCTCAGGTTTAAGGGACACTTATACCTATATTCTTTAAGGCTAATCTTGACAGAAGAAAAGCTACGGACTTGGTCACGTTCAGTGCAGATGTACCCATACATCTTACTTGCATGCCATACCAGTGTCTCAACATTTTTTGGTTATAAGGACAACCAACCTATGTAGCACATAACGATCTATACTCGATAAATATTGTCATCCTAAGTAACAACATATCTTTTGATCATGAACAATTTAAGAACTAAATGACAAATCCACCTTTGTCGAATCTAGATGGTCCTTAGGACTTCATCACAACATAGAAGTTCATTAGAAGACAACATATTTTATGATAAAAAATGCCAAAATAACTTTTATTAATTTATGATTCATATACAATTATAAATGTATAGCCCAATCGTCAACAGGCTGATGATTGGCTTTGGAACATATTCCCAACACGCTTTACTACATCGATCTTTTTAGAACATAATACCTTTTCGTAGGTAGCTAATCACTGCAATCTAAATTCATCAAATAATGCTCTAGTGTAGCACCACAACCTCATATGTGCCTAACCTCTATGGTTGGTCCACACGGAGCTCCTGATCTCGATCAGTCCCATTGGAGTGCTAGCTCCTTGATGGGACCTTCGATGGCTGATCACGATCGACCCAATTGATCATCCATTTTTTGATTTTTTGGATGCTTTAAAAATTAGAACTCATTCTTTAGAGGATGATGAGATGGTGTACAATGTTTGGGGACAATCTGATGCTTACAGCACTCGATCTCTCCATCCGAATCTAGATTCCCAAATCTAGGATTTCACTTGGCCCAAAAATACTGATGCATAGAAAACCCTCTCATGTCCTCTCTATGTGGATTTTTTCCATGAAACAAGTTTTCATGGAAATATGACTTTCAAGTCTATAAACCTTATTTAGATCATATCTAAAAATTGAGTGTCCTTAGAGATGAAAATCAGAAGAGAATAGAAGCATGAGGGAAAAATAAAGTGCTATAGGACCTTGCTCACCTTCACTCCTTGATTTTTTTTGTCCAAAACCAATGCCTAATTGCTTTCAATTTTTGCCACGGAATGCTACCCCCTTCTTTTCTATGCACAAAAATCCTCATAATTTATTGAATGAAAAATAAGTGGAAATACCATATGGAGTGGACAGGTTAAGATTGGTTGAACTAGTTTCAACCATCTTCTAGTATTTGAATTCTAATGCAATCCTATCCAATTCCAATGCCCATACCACTTATTTCATGCGTAGAAGGAATTTCCTTTCTATGTGCACATACCATTTTTCAAAAAAATTGACGACCATAAAGAGAAAAGAGCATGGAGATAAGGATAAGAGGGAGAGGGAGGTTTCAACCAAACCAACCTCTTTGAATTCAAAATTCAAAAGATTTTGAACTGGTCCAACACTTGGACCAGGTCAAAGAGAGAAAGAAAGGAGGCACAAATTTCTTTTCTTCATGAGAGAAACTTACATAAAAACAAAGGTGGGCGTGGGTAATGTAGAAAAGTCAAACATGAGGTGGCGCATGGGGAGGTTTGAACTCAAACAGGGTTTGAATTAGTCCAAGTTGGTTTCAACCAAACCAAATTAATTCAAAATCAACTAGATCAGATTAAATCTAACCAAATTAGACTTAACCCAACCTATTTAATTTCTAATTAAATTAAAAATTAATTTGATCCAGCTCTTGATCAAATCAGGGTTAAATCTTCCATAACGATTAGGTCAACTCGTGACCTAATCGAGTCAAACCTGATCGAATCCAATTCGATCAAACTTGATCAAATTCTCATCACTCAATCAAATTAAGCTAATCAATAAT
This sequence comes from Cocos nucifera, assembly GCA_006176705.1. Taxonomy (NCBI): domain Eukaryota; kingdom Viridiplantae; phylum Streptophyta; class Magnoliopsida; order Arecales; family Arecaceae; genus Cocos; species Cocos nucifera. The sequence continues at coordinate 1,818,826 of QRFJ01000113.1, forward strand.
CTAATTGCTAATTAATTCTTCAATAAATATAGAGTCCCAATCGGATGGAAGTCTGGGCAATAGAGTCCCATCACTGTGAAACTCTCGAAGAGTCTCAACCCAGTGGGACTCTTGAACCTAGTGTTCCAAATGAATGGAACTCATGATCATAGAGTCCCAGACCAATGGAACTCTTGATCAGAGAGTCCCAGATGAGTAGGACTCAGAGTTTCAGTCCATCAGGACTCTAGATCAGCCATCAGATCAGGTAGTAACTCCTATTATGTGTGACCCATAGGTTAGAACCCTAAGCCGGTAGCATAGAAACTAATTTTCTTTAATAATTGATATGACCATCTAGCAATGTACCCGATATTCGGATAGGTCGAATTTATCGCAATGTAATATCAACAAACCTATGGAATATGATTATCATATAATTCATCCCCTTGACCTGAATGCTCGAAAGATGGCATAGGATTTAACTATTAACCTTGAAAAATCATCTATAGTGTATTTCAAATTGCAGTATCCATTAAATGGACTATCCCGATCGAGGTTTTGCTAAATCAAAATACATTGATGCACTTGCTCCAACACTTGGAGAGGTCAATCCCATCTTGACACATGCACCAACTTCATAAGTACTTGACTACACCCAGTAGCCTTCCATCACTGAATTAGAAATTCAGATAGTCCGGTACCTAAGTGCAATGAGTTACTTGTAAGCCACCATGGTGATCTTAGGTCTAAGGGACACTTATATCCATATCCTTCATGAGCAATTCTTGACAGTAGAGAGCTACGCAGTTGGATCATGTTGAATGAAATATATCCCTACACTTTACCTGCATGCCATAACAGTATCTCCATACTTCTTGATTAAGAGGACAATCAATACTTATGGCACACAATGATCTACACTCGATATGTTGTCGTCCTGGGTAACAGTGTATCATTTGGTCATGAACTAATTTAAGAACTAAATGATAAATCCTTCTTTATCGAATCTAAATAGTTCTAAGGACTTCTTCATAGAAGAGTTCATTACAGAAAGATGCAAAAGTGATGAAATGCTAAAAAATAATTTTATTTATAGTTCAAGTACATTTTACATTGAGCTCAACCATCTACAACCTAGATGACTGACTTTAGGATATAATTCCCAATAGGCCCTTTCTCTAGCGTCAATCTTATTGGTGCAAAAATCTATGAGGATGCTGGAGGTAGCTAGAGTTAGAAAGGCGAGACCACCGATGAAACCTATAAAATAAAGTCCAAGCTGGAGGTGGCTGGCTCTGGTCGGATGCTTCGATGCTCAAATCAGTTCTCTAGCCAACTGGAATGGAGTGCTAAAAAAATAGAGAAGTAGAGTAATGAAGAGGAGAAGAAAGCTTAGGAAAAAATATATCTGGAGGATCTCTTTTATAGACAAAGTATATAACAAACTGATGGTAATAGTCGTAACCATTTGCTAGTGGGCCGCTCAGACCATGTGGAGTTTGTTATGGAGGATGAGTTGTCATTCGTCGTGACTTATAGGTAGTTAAGATCCATTTGTTGGAGTCCAGACATACATTGAAAACTTCAGTATATGCAGCAAACTTGTAACCAGTCGAGGTCTATTGGGACAATGTCTAGTGGCTTTAAGGAGTTTGAAAGCCTCCTGGGTCATGTGTAGATAGGTGCCTTCTAAATTAAGATATGAAGTACTGCGCTCCATCCTTTGCGAAGCAGTTGTCATGAATTAGTGGTTTGACGAGGTTATTTTGGATGGCGACTAGCTGTAACATAGACTAAGTAGGTCCGCGACTGGTTGGCAGAAGCTCATCCTAAAAGGTATTTGGATGAAAGAACTTTGGCTGGAGGAAGCACGACTGAAAGAAGTGCATCCAAAAAGAGTTTGACTGAGAGGAGTGGTGCCGGGAGGAGCGCAACTGGAGGAGTTCATTTAGAAGGAGTATAACTGAAAGGAGCATGATTGAAGGAGTTCGTTTAAAAGGAGTTCGACTGGAGGGAGCACTGTGGAAGGAGCACGAGTAGAAGAGTTTGTCTAAAAGGAGTCTGACTGAAAGGAGTGCTACTAGAAGGAGCACGACTGGAGGAGTTTGGTTGGAAGGAGCGCAACCATAGGAGTTCGGTTGGAAGGAGCACATTGTCCATAATATAAGACTTCAACTATCTTCAAAACTCATCACCAATCAAAATTGGGAGGGTTGAACTTTGATCCTGTCATTCATTCTAAGTTAAGAAGCAAGATTAATTAAATAATAGTTTTTTCTTACTATTTAAGATCGTCTGGCTCGGCTTCAATGTGCCTTTGACAAGTTTCGTAATATGGACTTGTTGAGGGGATCGATGAATTCCTTCAAAATAGGGGTCGGTGGCTAAGGACTTCAGCGGAAGTTATTTTACCCCCAATAGATTGTATCATATACTCCTCTTCGGTCAGTTCTCCATTCAGGAAGGCTGTCTTCACATCCATCTACCAGATCTCATAGTTTAAATGGATAGCTATCGTAAGCATGATCTGAATGGATTTGAGCATTGCCACTGAAGAGAATGCCTCATCATAGTCAATACCATAACATTGACGATATCCCTTGACAACTAGACAAGCTTTATAGGTCTCCACCTTTCCGTCTATGTCCCTCTTTCTCTTGAAGATCTGCTTACACCTAATAGATTTAATTCCTTCAGGTGGGTCAACCAATGTTCACACATCATTGACCTTCATGGACTCCATCTCGAATTTCATGGTCTCAAGCTATTTCTTAGAATCAGATCTCTATATAGCATCCATGTAGATGATCGGATCCTTATCGTTCTCATCGAGTTCAATGGGATCACTATCCTAGACCAAGAAATCATAGTATCTATTCAACTGACATGGTACTCTACCAGATCGTCTTAATAGTGCAGGAGGCTTCAGGCTTGATCTGCTTAAATCCAGTTCACGTTCGCCTACTAGTGTCGATTTTTCTATCTATTGAACTTTCTCAAGTTCAATCTTAGAGACAAAAGTTTCTTCACTAAGAAACTTTTTTTCTAAAAAGATTGCCCTATTGTTGACGAACATCTTTTATTCTTCAACATGATAGAAATAGTAACCCCTAGTTTCCTTAGGGTATCCTATAAACACACACTTATCAGACCGGGGTTCAAGTTTATTTGTATGCAAATGCTTGACATATGTCGGACAATCCCAAACCCGAAGGTAAGAGAGTGTAGGCTTACGCCATATCCATGTCTCATATGGAGTCTTTGCAATAGATTTACTCGGTATATTGTTCAATATAAAATATATAGTCTCAAGAGCATAACCCTAAAATGAAACAAGCAGACTAGCAAACCCCATCATGGATCGAACCATGTCTAATAAGGTTCGATTCCTTCTTTCTAATACACCATTATGTTGTGGTATCTATGGAGAAGTCCATTATGAGAGAATCTTATTCTCTCCTAGATATGTCAAGAACTCACTAGATAGGTATTCACCTCCTTGATCTGATCGAAGAGTTTTAATACGTTTTCTAGTTTATTTTTCTACTTCATTTTGGAATCATTTGAACATTTCAAATGAATCCAACTTGTGTTTCATCAGATAGACATACCCATACTTAGATAGGTCATCTGTAAATGTGATGAAGTAGAAATATCCACCTCTAGCACTTGTACTCATAGGTCCACATACATTAGTATGTACTAGATCTAAGAGCTCAGTGGCCCTTTCACCTTTTTCAGTAAAAGGTGACTTGGTCATTTTTTCAAGAAAATAGGACTCATAGGTTAGAAGTGATTTACAATCACTAACTTCAAGGATTTCCTCTTGAGTCAACCTATTTATTATGTTCTTGATAATGTGACCTAGCCTATAGTGCCATAAGTAGATATCAGAGACATTATCTAATCTTGGACATTTTTTAGAAGTGTACATTACACTCATAGGCTATAATAAATATAAATGCTATTTCTTTGTTATCCTTGCATTATCGTAACATCATTCATAATGATATCATAATAATCTTTCTTTATTGATAAATGATAACCATCTTTGGCCAAAAGGTCAATAGAGATTATATTCATCAGAAAGGAAGGACAATAATAACATTCATCTAAAGAAATTACATTAGTATTGAAAATAAGTTAAATTATTCCCATAGCTAGAACTAGAATAGATTTTTCATCTCCAATATTCAGGAATCGCTCATTATTTTAAAATTTTCTACTAACATGAAGTCCTTGCAATGAATTACATTTATTGAACTGAACTTCTGATATCCAATACCCAGGTAGTAGTATCATAAATAGAAAAATTATAAGATATTATTATATAACATCCTTGATCAGCAACTCCTTGCTTTTTTCTCTTGTTCAGCCTATTGGGATCACGGGAAGCAAGGTACTGGGGACAGTTCCTCTTCCAATGCCCCTACTTCTTACAGTAGAAGCACTCTACCTGATCTAGCTTAGTCTTGGATCTTTTGTTTAGACTAGACATAAAGCTCCAGCACGAACCTCTTCATGCTGCTAAATAATGTTCAACTTTCGATACTTATTATCAAAGTTTGATCCCATAAGTATATCACTGTCTTACAGTGAATGGAGCAACTAGGGGTTGGCCTCAACTGCACAAAGGAGAACCAAAAGCCTAATTACTAAATAATTTATTAAACCTAAAAATTTAGACTTTAATCAAAAGGTTCTTCCACTATTTTATTCAAATTGGTAGCCTCTACCTCCAATTTAAGGAATTATCTTAATTCTTTAATGGGTACTAGAATCCACATAGACTGCATACGGGCCCGAGAAAAGCTCTGGCTAACCCATGTGCATTTATGGATGGATTTTTAATCAATTATTTTTCTAAATAATTTTTAATATTAGATTTTATCCTAGGTATCATTTTAGTATACTAGTGCCTCCATTGAAAGTTTTGGTTAGGTCCAACCATTAACATGATTGAGTTCGGTGCATCAAATGAATGATGACTAGGCCTGAAGAAAGCTCTGACTAACCTAATCGTCATTTAGAGAGTGTGACCTAATCATCAGATGATGTATGATAATTTCAATATTTCGATGAACAAGCGTAAGGTGCTTCTAATGTCCACCCAAACTATTAGACCCATTATCATCCACCTTAATGAAAGGCTATGATCTAGTTATCACCATAACTATTTCATTTTAAGGATCTAATAATTTTAGAGAATTTAATTAGTTTGATTTGAGAGAAGAGAATCAGATGAACCAAGTAATTATCATCCTTCCACTGACTTCACCAAGTCAGATTAAGGCAGACCATTGATAGGCTGGTCTAGGAGCACCTAAATCAGTCACACTGATTTACCTAGCTGACATGGATCAACTCGAATTATCAAGTGATCTGGTGAAAATATAACTTCACTAAAAAGGCCAGATAAGTGAGATCAGTGGAAGGGTCTACCAAAGCTTGCCTTAGACACCATCAGAAATGATTAGGTAAGCAGGCTGCCAATTAAAGACCATCGATCTAACAATTTGGGCTAGACCATGTGGTCAAGAATCAAGTCCATTTTGGTTTTCGTTAAAAACATGGACTTGATCAACTACAACTATTATAATTGATCTAGAGAATCCTTGACCTAATCTAAGATAACTATTGATTAGATTTAGTCAATTCTCTAATTAAATCCATTCTTTAATCTAACCTTAGGTCTAATCCAATTAATGCACCTAATTCTCTCTAACCCATTAATCCAAGTATTATGATTTGTATTTTAGGATTCATAATCCTAGATCCCAATCAAATAATTCTTAATTCTTAATTAAGTTTTGGGCTGAGGGTTGGGATTCAGCATTTCAAAAATAATTTTCATGTTTGTAAAATATTTTTATAACATTGTTCTACCAACCAGTTGCACATTTGATTTATAATCAATATGCAAATAAGATAAACATGAATTTACTTTAGATCTAATTTAATCATATTCATATAATTCAAATAGAAATAATTTTAATTCTAATTAATCATAAATCATCTTAGATCAAATCTAACATATTTATGATCATAAAAATTAGATTGAATTACTTTCAATTAAATCATAAAATTTTTTGTTCAAATCTAAAATTTTATGATTCAGATTTTAGATCAACAAGTATTAGGACAACCTTTATACTGTAAGGGATAAATCTTATAGCAGAATAACCTTATAAGATCAATCCATACTATCTAAAATATTTATTTTTATATTTAAATAATTTTAAATCTAATAAATCATAAATTAATCTAGATTATATCTAACAAATTTATGGTTAACTTTAGATCTGCACGAACTAGGACAATCTTTACACTATAAGGGGTAAATCTTATAGTAGGACAACCTTCTAAATTAGTTCATACGATCTTTAATTTAATTTCAAATTTAAATATTAGATTATAATTTAGATCTAATCTAAATAAATAATCTAAACATGCATAAAAATCATGTCATAAAAGTCCTTAGCTCTAATACCAATTGAAGGAAAAATCTATGATTTCTTGTAGAAATTTTAAAATTTTTCAAAATTAAATTAGTAGAAGCAATAAATTAATCATAATAATTTATTAAAATACATAAATATACCCTAGATCTAGGATCTAATGTCATGATTTATGCATGCTAATTGTTGGTACAGAAAATGGTGTTGGCACCAGAGTCACTGGAGCTGGTGTAGATGAGGTCGTCGGTGATGAGGTTAGAGCAGACGGATCTACTAGTTCTTGGATGGATCTGGCAGCGGAGGTAGTGAATCATCGGGTTGAAGCTCTCCTGGGTAGCATCTCAAGATGAAATTAGAAGAAAAAAAAGCTAAAGAATTAAAGAAAAAAGAAAAAAAATGAGCTCGACTAGGTACTTCTTGAAGAATCAAGGGCTCAGAGTCCCTCCTTCTAGCATCAATCCTGTTGGTGCAGAAAATGGTATCGATGCCAGAGACACTGGAGCTGGTGAAGATGAGGTCGCTGACGAGACCTGCTAGAAAAAGTCTAAATTGAAGGTGGATGGCTTCGACAGGATCCTCCGAGGCTCAAGTCAATTCTCTGACGAATAAGAATAAAGTACTTAGGAAAATTAGAGTAAGGAAGAGAGCTTAAGAGAGAAGAAGCATATTTGAAGGATACTTTTTATAGGTGGAGGTCACAATAGATCGATTGTGATGGTTATAACCATTTGCTAGTGGGTCGTTCAGACCATTACAAGTTTGTTATGGAGAATGAGCTATCATTTTATTAAAATTTTTAGATAGTTGAGGTTGATTTATTGGAGATTGGATGCAGTTTTTGCCTCTATTAGAGAGCTATGTGAGTTAGAGTGGAGAGCTTGAAGTTAAATAGGCCAAACTTGGGGATCAACCTTTGAATGGCAAGTGACGAACTGGCAATCGATTAAAGCCTGCTAGTGCTGCTTGCAATAGCATTGAAGAGCTTGACCGCTATGTAATTTGTTTGGAGATGAATTTAGCTGGACAAGGTTCCTGGCATAAGGTTGACGAGATATGCTATCAACTGTGAAGGAATTTGGCTATACCTAAGGTCTGCCATAAGCAAAGTTGGAGGTGTTGGGATTTGGCATTTAATGGAGTTCAACTGGCATTGCTCTTAATGGCTCTCGAGAATCCTACCACCTTCAAGGTCGTCCACAAATTGGTAACTATTATGGATTAAAGGTCAAAGAGAACAATGGATTTGTCGATTAGGACTATGGCTAGGTTCTTTGGGAAGAAGCTCGAATTCACGTTAATGTCAAGGTCCTTTTTATCGACTCAAGTTTGCATAACTAATTCTTGATGCAAGAGTGTCAAGGTCTACCATTCATAGAGTGGGGTATAAAAGTTCGACTAAGGAAGAGTTCTACCAATCCAAGGTCTCGAACGTGGGTCTGGTGGAATCTACCAACCATAGTGGAGAGATAAGGCTAGAAGGAGGTTCAATCGGAGAGGAGTTTGGTTATCTCTAAGGTTGGCCAGATTGGACTATGCTGAAGTTTGCTACTTGGAGTCTTACTGTCTACCTCATGTCATGGGTCATAGTCGATCGGATGGTAATTTTCTTCATTATTCAAGCTCATCCAGATGAAGTTCAGGATCATATTTCCCATAGCTTGACTAATAATTATAGTTGGGAGGATCATATTTCCCATAGCTTGACTGAAGTTCGGTTATGGTTGCCACAGTTCCATCTGGAACTATACCAAAATTGGACACCTCATAGAACCTTAGTAGGAGCCATTTTATCCCCAACACTAATAAATTTGAAATTAAAAATATTAAATAAAGTTAATGATGTTGATCATATCAACATCAAACTGAGACTAGATCTAATCTAATGGAAGAGAGAGATTGAATCTCTCTTATCTTTTGCAAGTCAGAATTTTCAACTAGCTGATTCGAGGCTGAGGTCATCACTTCGAGCCACACACACGTCCGGCCTCCATGAGAAGTCCACACGAAGCCTCGATCATTGATTTAAAGTCTAACGACTGGAAATCAGCACAGTATGCTAGTACTGTGTTGATCCTTCTTTGATGGCTGATCAGAAATCTTCTTCTTTAAAATATGGACCTTCCAATAATCAGAGAAGATGTGGAGGAATTTGGGAGAGAAAACACTTTTCTAAAATCTTACAAAATAGAGGAAGAAGAGATCTAAAAAATCCTGCAGAAGAACCCTTTCTTCTCCTTTCTTTTTCTCTCACAAGGACACAATGGTTTATGTCTCAATGAAGCACCATGCCCAGATCCTCTTTGACCCAAGCTTCCCATGCACCAAACCTCTCTATCAAGTCTAAAATCTATAGAAAACTCATGCCCTAACTCCCTTTAAATAGAGAGTTATGATAGAGTTCTTGTCTAGGTCAAATACCTAGAAAGGTAGGTCCAAACTAAGCAAGGATTGGGGCACCCAACTCTTGGGCATCCCCTCTTTATTTTTTCAATGGACTCTAGGGAATATGTGCACAAAAATATTCTATTTTTCACAAAAAAATTAGAGGAAAATCATGTTATTTGGTACCTTAAAGGGATAAGAAAAGATGATGTGTCAAACTCTATCCAATAGAGATCTAGGTCATAATAACTTGTTTGTTTTGACCTATTCCACAACTAATTTTCTTCTAAAAAGATGAAAAACATAAAAAAGGCATGGATACTCTCTAGAAATAAAATTTTCCATGAATATTCTAATGGAATTGGCATGGGAGGGCATGGAAAGCAAGATGGCACAAGATGGAGAAATCCTAGTCATACCAGGACTTCTAATTTTGATTTGGTCTAACTTATTATTTAAACCCTATTGGTGCAGATAATGACACTGACGTCAGAGTTCGATAGAGTTGGAGCAGACAAGATCATCGACAAGACCTGCAAGACAAAGTCTAGACTGGAGGTAGGTGGCTCTGGTAGGACCCTCCAATGCTCAAGTTAGTTTCCTAGCCAACAAGAATAGAGTATTCAAAAGAATTTAGCAGAAAAGTGAGTTTAGAGAGAAAAATATATTTGAAGAATCCCTTATATAGATGGAGCTTGTAACAGAATGATAGAGATAGTGATAATAGAATATCAGTAGTAGGCCGTTCGGATCATGTGGAATTTGTTACGAAGAGTGGGCTGTCATTTATCATGACTTATGGGTGGTTGAGTTTCATTTATTAGAGTTTGGATGGGAGGTTGGAGATCTCTATATTTGTTAGCAAGCTATTCATGCTAGAAAGAAGAACTCAGAGTCTGATTGGTCGAACTTAAAGATTGGCTTTCAAATAATTAGATGGTGAACCTGCAATTGGTTAGAGTCTATTGGTGCTGTCTTCAACAGTCTTGAAGAGTTCGGCCACCTTCGAGGTCAGACAAGAGCAGATAAATGTTCTATGCTAAAAGTTGGAGAAGATGATGGATTCTTTGATTAGAATCATAATCCTATTTTTTGGAGAAAGTTCGGTCAGTACTTAAGGTTAGCCTAAAGTTTGGATTGAAGAAATGCTGAGATTCATTATTTATGGAGTGGCTGCTATTTATTTTGGATTGGGAACCAGACTTGTATTGACGATGAGGTTCTTTTACTATTCAAATTTGCGTGGCCGATATGCACAATATAAGCTAACTAGATCTACAATTATCAGAAGGAACTCGACCACTTTCAAAGTTGGCCGCTATCTATAAAGTAGAGCAAAGGAGTTCAGTCAGAATAGAGTTTGACTATAGAGGAGTTCGGCTGGATGGGGTTCCTAGTGTAAGGTTGATGAGATATGCTATCTATCATGAAGAAATTCGATGGCTCTTAAGATCTACCATAAACAAGGTCAGACGATGCTGGGATTTAATACTTGGAATCCTACTGTCTATCTTAAGCCAAAATGCAGAATCAATCGAATGGCAACTCCTTTCACTGTTCAAGTTTGTCCTGCCAAAATCCAGCACGTTCTTGATGAATTCTGCAGTCATGGGAAGAGAGTTAAAGGTTGCCATTGGAAAGTTCATCTAGCAGATAAGATCTGAAGGCCAACCTTCTTGAATTGGGCTGGAACCAGAGAGTAGCTCGGTTGAAGTTCGAACGTAATTGCCAAAACTTCAAATAGTGCCACACTAAGACCAGATGTTGCACTAGACTTCGGCGGGAGCTATTTTATTCCTAACACTTATTTTCTTACTCCCGAGTTCAAAGTTTGAATAAAAGGAGTACAAAGATTGTGATCGCTGAAGTTCTTTTCGGGCTTCCCACTCTCGAATGCTGAAAGTCTTTAGTGTATTCAAATTGGTGCCGAAGTTTCTTTAATATTGAATGACCCAAAAGGACATCTACCTTCGAAATTCCCCCAGTATGGTGCTCTATGTACGGTGCCATAATTGCCTTGCCAATCATCAGTTATGAGAATGATGAGTGGGACACGTGGTAGCTGAGGGGTGGATGGAGGGGATCTACAATCATAACTTTTTTGATCTCTTCTAGCTATTTAAACACCTCCTTTCTTCTCGACTTTCTACTTTCACCTATGTTTTCTCCCTCTTCTTCCATTCTTCACCTTCTTTGAGTTCGAGTCCTTCACTTTGTCCTTCCTGCGACAATCATGTTCCTGATCACCTTTCATTCTCTAGCTGCAACTTCTCCTCCTCCAAACTTGGGAGTAAAAAGACAAGTGTTGGGGATAAAATATCTCTTGCCAAAGTCCAATGCAACATTCGATCTTAGTGCGGCTCTATCTGAAGTTTTGGCAATTATGTCTGAACTTCAACTGAGCTACTCTCTAGTTTCAGCCCAATTCAAGAAGGTCAGCCTTCAGATCTTGTCCGCCGTACGAACTTCCCAGCAGCAACTTCTAGCTCTCTTTTCATGACTGCAGAATTTGCCAAGAAGGTGCTGGATTTTTACTAGACGAACTTGAATAGTGAAAGAAGTTTGCCAATCGACTGATTCTACTCTTTGGCTCAAGATAGAAAGCAGGATTCCAAGTATTAAATCCTAGCACCATCTGACCTTGTTTATGGCAGACCTTGAGAGCGGTCGAATTCCTTCGTGGCAAATAGCATATCTCATCAATCTTACACTAGGAACCCCATCCAGCCAAACTCCTTTCTGTCAAACTCCATTCTGGCTGAACTTCTTTGCTCTACTTTGTGGATAGTGGTCGACCTTGAAAGTGGCCAAGTTTCTTCATCCCCTTCTGATAATTGCAAATCTAGCCAGCTTATATCATGCATATCGATCGGACAAATTTGAACAGTAAAAGGACCTCGTTGTCAATAAAAGTCTAATTCTCAATTCGAAATAAATAGTAGCCACTCCGCAGATAATGAATCTCAGCACTCATTCAATCCAAACTTCATGCTGACCTTGAGTATTAGCTAAACTTCCTTCGAAAAGCAGGATTATGATTTTAATCAAAAAATCCATCGTCTTCTCCAACTTTCAGTCTATTATATTTGTCTACTCTTGGCCGACCTCGAAGGTGGCCGAACTTCTCAAGACTGTCAAAGATAGCACCAATAGACTCTAACCAATTGCAGGTTCACCAACTGATTATTCAAAAGCTGATCTTCAAGTTCAATCGATCAGACTTTGTGTTCTTCTTTCTAGTATGAATAGCTTGCTAATAAATGTAGAGATCTTCAACCTCCCATCCAAACTCCAACAAATGGAACTCAACCATCCACAAGTCATGATAAATGATAGCCCACTCTCCATAATAAATTCCATGTAGCTCGAACGGCTTACTAACATTCTATTATAACTATCATTATCATTCTATTACAAGCTTCGCTTATATAAGAAACCCTTCAGATATGTTTTTTTTTCTAAGCTCATTTTTCTGCTAAATTCTCCTAAGTACTCCATTTTTATTGACCAAAAACTAATTTGAGTATCGAAGGATCCTGTCTGAGCCACCCACCTCCAGTCTGAACTTCATCTTATAGGTCTTGTCGTCAACCTCGTCTACTCCAGCTCTATCAAATTCCGGCATCAGCACCTTTTTCTGAACCAACAAATTCAATTAAATCAAAACAAATGCAACCCAATTAGAGATCATCTTAGTCCAACTAAGAGTCTAATTAAATCAAATTAAATTAAATTTAAATTTGATTTAATTTTTAATCAAATTAAAAATTTGGTGCATACAAGTCCTAATTAAATAATGACTTATTTTTTCTTACAATTGGCTTATCCAATAAATCAATTAGACTTAATCAAATAAAGTCTAAATCAAATCTAATTAAATCTTATTCAATTAAACTTAATCTTAGCCCTTTGGCATAATCAACAATCCGATTGCTAATCGATCATCCTATAATACTTGCACTAGGTCAAACATCAATTATATTGATTATTTGACCTTAGAATGATTTTAAATCATTTATCAACCATCCAATCAGATCTAGACCTTTTATGTATGTGATTCCATAGGTTCAAATCTAAGCCGATAGTATAGGAATAAATTTCTGTACCAATCAAAATGATCATCTAGCAATGATACTTGACGGTCGGATAGGTTGAATGTGTAAAGCAACACCCTTAGAACCCATAAGAATATAGTTTTCGTATAATTCATCCTCTTAACATAAAAGCTCATAGGATAACTCAGAGTTTAACTATCAACCCTAATTGGGTCATCTATATTATATTTCAAAATACTAATCCATCTCATGGATTATTTTGGTCTAGGTTTTACTAAATTGAAATATAGTGATGCATTTTCTTCTAACTCTTGAAGTAGCCAATCCCATCTTGATCACTCACCGACTTCACAAGTACTTGACTATACCCAAAAATCTTTCATTACTAAATTAGAAATTCAGGTATTCGGCACCAAAGTATAGTGAGTTGCTTTCAAGCCATCATAGTGATCTTAGGTCTAAGAGATACTTATATCCATATCCATCAGAGAAATTCTCAATAGCAGAATGCTCTGGAGTTGGTCACGTTCAGTGATGATATACCTTTACATCTCACTTATATGCCATACCAGTATCTTCATACTCTTTGGTTAAGAGAACAACCAACTTATATGGCGTACAATAACCTACACTCGATAAACATTGTCGTCCTAGTTAGCAACATATCATTTGGTCATGAACAGTTTAAGGACTAATTAATAAATCCTCTCTTTATCGAAAGTAAATAGTTCTAAGGACTTCATCACAACATGGAGTTCATTAAAAGATATAGATTTATGATGAAAAATGTCAGAATAAAATTTTATTCATTAGCAAATCATTTATAATTATAAAATAGCATGACCGTCAAAAAGTTGACGATTGGCTTTGGGACATATTTCCACTAGACAGCCTCGGTATACAATTCTAAGATATGAGGGTAAGAGTTCTACTATGCACATGTTGGTAAGTCCATGGAAATTATGCATTCTATATTCTTTTTAATGTCATATTCAATTTTATATTTATTGTATATTCTATAATGTATTGCTAATTTTGTTTTTGTTATGTAGACTGATCGGATGTCGAGTCTTATATTGGACACTCGTCATGCTCTATGTTGACCTTCGTGGACTCTATTTTGGATTTTATGGCCTCAAGCCATTTTTTGGAATCAGATCTTTGCATAGCATCCATATAGATGATCGGATCCTCATCGTTCTCATCGAGTTTGATGGGATCACCATCTTGGACCAAGAAACTATATCTATCCGGATGATGTGGTACTCTACCGGATCGCATTAATAGTGTAGGTACACTAAGCTCTAGATTTGATCTAATCAAATCTGACTCAAGTTTAGCTACAAGTGATGATTTTTCTACCTATTGAACTTCATTATTTCAACCTTAGAGGCAACAGTTCCTTCACCAAGAAACTCCTTTTTCAAAAAGATTGCCTTAAGATTGACGAGCATCTTTTGTTCATCAACATGATAGAAATAGTATCCTTTGGTCTCTTTTGGGTATCCTATAAAGATGTACTTATCAGACCTAGGTCCAAGTTTATCTATAATTAACCATTTGACATAAGTCGGGTACCCCCAAATCTTAAGGTGTGAAAGTGCTGGCTTACGCCCTGTCCATATCTCATATGGAGTTTTAACTAAAGACTTACTTGGAACCTTATTTAATAGATAATAAGTCGATTCGAGTGCATATCCTCAGAAGGATATCGGCAAGCTGGCAAAATCCATCATAGATCGGATCATATCTAATAGAGTTCAATTTCTCCTTTCAGACACACCATTATATTATGGTATTCCTGGAGGAGTCCATTGGGAGGGAATCCCATTCTCTCCTAGATACGTGAGAAACTCACCGAAAAGGTATTCTCCTTCTCGGTCAAATCAAAGAGTTTTAATACTCTTTCTAGTTTATTTTTCTACTTCACTTTAGAATCATTTGAATATTTTAAAATAATCTGACTTATGTTTCATCAGATAGACATATCCATATCTGGATAGATCATCTATGAATGTGATGAAGTAGACATATCCACCTCTGGCACTTGTACTCATTGGTCCACATACATCAGTATGTACCAGACCTAAGAGCTCAGTGGCTCTCTCACCTTTTCCAGTAAAAGATGACTTGGTTATTTTATCAAGAAGACAAGACTCACAGGTTGGAAGTGATTCACAATCATTGACTTTGAGGATTTTCTCTTGAGTCAATCTGTTTATCCTATTCTTGTTTATATGACCTAGCCTATAGTGCCATAAATAAATATCTGACACACTATCTAATCTAAGATTTTTGCTAGTGGAATAGACTACGTTAATAGGTTGTGATAACATATACACACCATTATTTAAATATCCATAGAAAATAGTAACACCATTCATAATGATATTATAAACTTATTTCTTTATTGAAATTTCATAATCATTTTTGGCCAGAAGGCCTATAGAAATGATATTTAAAAAGAAACTAGGATAAAAATGATAATTACTAAGAACAACGATATGGGACTCAAATACAAGTTTCAAAATTTCTAAAGCTAGAACTAGAACTGATCTTCTATCTCCAACATTCAGGAACCTTTCATCTTGCTCGAATCTCCTACTAACCTGCAACCCCTGCATCGAATTGCAAATATGGTTAGGACTACTGGTATCCAATATCCAGTCAGTAATATCATAAATAGAAAAATTATAAGGAGTTATCATATAAATACATCATCCAGCAACAGCTTGCTTCTTTCTCAACCTGTTCGGGTCTAGAGAGGCAATATACTGAGGACAGTTTTTTTTTAATGCTCCCATTTCTTGCAAAAGAAGCACTCAGCTTCACTCTTATCAGGCTTGATCTTTTTGGTCTAGCTCTGCACAGATGTCCCAACATAAACTTGCACCTTCTTAGCTTTCTTCTTCTTATTCTTCTTCCCTTTCCTAAAGGGTCGAGAACTAGAAGATGAACCTCCCACTAAGTTCACCGACTTCTTATGGAGTTAGTAATCCTTCTCAAAGTTCTGAAGTAACCCCAGTAATCCATGGTAGTCTACTTTAGGCTTTTTCATTCTAAAATGAGTAAGGAATGGGAGAAAGAACTTGGGCAATGAGTTCAGTATTGCATCCTTTCCAAGCTATTTATGCAAGAAAAAATCGAGTTTGCTCAATCGCTCTATCAACTCGATCATGTACAATACATGATCAGTGATAGAGACACCATCCCGCATTCTAGCATTGAAGATGGCACAACTAGTCTTGTGCCTCTTTACATCATCGGGTGTGCTAAAGAAATCCTCCAACACTTGAAGCATATCCTTTGGCGAACTATCTCAAATCTGTGACTAACTAGTTGCTCGTGGAAGCCAGCATGATGCAGTGCACCATGGTCTGATCACTAGCCACTTCTAGTATGTATCTTTGACTATACCCCATGCATTGGCAGCTGGCTCCTCAGGTGTAGGATCTGTCAGTACATATAGGATCCGTTCATGCTCTAGGACTATCTTCAACTTTTGGTACTAGCTATCAAAGTTGGGTCCCACCAACTTATCATTGTCCAACAATGATCAGAGCGATAGAAAAGTGGCCATATCTGCATAAAGAAAAATCATAACCTAATTAGTAATTGATTTATTAAACCTAAATATTTAGACTTTAATCAAAAGGTTCTCCTACTAGTTTATTCAAATTGATAGCCTCTACCTCTAATTCAAAGAATTATCTTAATTTCTTAGTGGGTACTAAAATCTATATAGATTGCACACGAGCCCAACTTTGATTGGCCAACCCATGTGCATCTAGGGATAGGTTCATAACCAATTATTTCTTCAAATAATTTCTAGTAATTAAATTTTATCCCAGTCCGTAATCAATAGGCTTTGGCCTCCATTGAAAAGGTCCGATTAGATCCAACTATTAATATGACCATACTTGGTCCATTTAACCAATAAATGATTAGGCCCAACTTTGGATAGCTAACCTAACCACTATTTAGAAAGATGTAGCTAAGAAATCATATAATGAATGATAATTCCATCAGCTGATAAGCACCAGGCCTTTGGGCCTCCAATGATTATCTAATTGATGGATCCATTATCATCCACTTAATGAGAGGCTATGATCTAGTTATCACCATAACTAATTCATTTTAAGGACCTAATAATTTTAGAGAATTTAATTTTTAAAGTAGAGGGAAGGTCAGATGAACCAGCTTATCATGATTCTTTCACTGATTTCACCAAGTCAGCTTAAGGGAGACCATTAATAGGTTAGTCAAGGAGTACCTAAATCTGTCACACTAATTTACCTAACTGACATTGGTTAGCTCGAATAGTCAAGTGATCCAATCAAAACATAATTTCACCAAGAGGCTAGGTAAGTTCGATCAGTGGGAGAGTCTGCCAAAGCTTGCCTTAGACACCATCAAAAATGGCTAGGTAAGCGGGCTGCCAATTAAAGACCACCAGTCTGGTTTACCTTAGACACCAACTGGTTTAATTAGTTTCAATTAGATCAACCTAATAGTTCGTGCTAGACCTCATAGCCAAGAATTAAGTCCATCTTGGGTCTTATTGACTTGACCAACTACAACTATTGTAATTAATCCAGAGAATCCTTGACCTAATATAAGACAACAATTGATTAGATTTAGTCAATTCTCTAATTTAGTCCATTCTTTAATCTAACCCTAGGTCAAATCCAATTAATGGATCTAATCTCCACTAACCAATTTAACCCAATGTGTTATGATTCGTGTCTTAGGATCTTCAATTTACAATCCTAGATCCTAATCAAATAACTTTTTAATTCTTAATTAAATTTTAGACTGAGGTTTGGAGCTTGGCTTTTCAAAAATAATTTTCATGTTTGTAAAATATTTTTATAATATGGTTCTATCAATTAAGTTGCATGTTTGATTCATAATCAAAATGCAAGTAATATAAACATAAATCTACTTTAGATCTAATCTAAATAGATTCATGTAATTGAAACAATTTCAAAACCAATCAATCATAAATCAACTTAGATCAAATCTAACATATTTATGATGATTAAAATTAGATTAAAATATTTTTAATTAGATCATAAAATTTTTTAGATTTAGTCTAAAATTTTATGATCAATGTTTTATGTCAGCATGAACTAGGACAATCTTTTCACTGTAAGGGATAAACCATACAGCAGGACAACCTTATAGCAGTTCGTGCAATCTAAAATCTTTATTTTTAAAACTAAAACTATTTTTAATCTATTAAATTATAAATAAAATTAGATTAAATCTAATAAATTTTTGATTAAAAATAGATCATCATGAACTAGGACAATCTTTTTACTATAAGGGATAAAACTTACAGCAGGAAAACCTTATAGCAGTTCATGAGATCTAAATTTTTAATTTTAGATTTAATAATTAAATTATAAATCAAATCTAATCCAATAAATAATCCAAACATGTTCAAGTAAATCATGTAATAAGTGATGGATTTGGTGTACAGGGCGGAGGCATGTATTTCAAAGCAAAAAATATGAAATCAAATAAACCAAACCCGAACCCTAGGACCACCTCATTAGAAATTAAATCATATAACATGCATTTGTAACATAAGAGAAAGCATTAGAACATACCTCTTATCACTAAACCCTAAATTGACCCTGATCACCGGTAGCAGTCAGTCAGGGTTTTCACTAGGTGCCCATGTGTTCATCCTCCAATGTTGATCCACACAGAAACTTGATCAAGACACCAGCACCTTTGATTTATATAATTAAAGTTCTAATAATAAGAACTTTAATTATAAGGGCAAGACCTTCTTAAGCCTTTATGTCACCTTCCTTGCCTCTCCTTATCTATCTTTCTTTTTCTTTTGTCTTCTTAATTTTCCTTTCTAATCTCTTAGTCTTAAGATGACTTCTTGTCCCTATAATGATAAGGTCTAGACAAGAGAAGGGAAGAAAGAAAATTGGACAAAAAGAAACTCTTGTAAGAAAGAAAAGATAATGTTCACACACCCACGGACTCTTGATGCGCACCCTTATTTATAATGTACGTAGGGGTGCCATCTAAAAATCTCACGCCCTTCCCATATCAATATCTCATGCCCCATCACAAATCTCA
This sequence comes from Cocos nucifera, assembly GCA_006176705.1. Lineage (NCBI taxonomy): Eukaryota > Viridiplantae > Streptophyta > Magnoliopsida > Arecales > Arecaceae > Cocos > Cocos nucifera. The sequence continues at coordinate 1,837,808 of QRFJ01000113.1, forward strand.
CATCCATCTAAATTTTGTGCTATTTAAAATTATGTAGACTTAGTCCAAGAGGTGCCTTAAAATAGAAGGACTCTTCGGACTAATTCTACGTAGTTTTTCTATGAAGAGTCGCGATGCATAAATATATGGCGCCATAATTTAAAGGTTTGGATTAGATTAGATGGCAATCTAATGGCTCTTAAAGGAATGCCCATTCATCAAGAAGGCATGGAGATGTACTTTGAATAGTCAAAGTCCCAAGAGTTATAAAGAAGAAGTGGGCGGTAAGGAGTCCAAAGCGGCAAGGACTCTTGGGCGACAAAACATCTTGGGTGAAAAGAAAAAAGAGAATTTCATCTACAGAAGGACTCTTCTGCACCCCATATCTGATGTCCATGCTAATATAAAAGTTTACGTGACATAACAATATTGGAAAAATCAAAGAAGGTGGGTGCCAACTTATTCCATGCGCCAAAGAGTTCTTTGCGCATGAAAGACTTCCCACGCATAAGAGAGAGACTCTCTGGCATGTGGGATGTAGGTATGTGGCACCCAATCTGAAGCCCAATCAATCTAGGTTAATCCAACTCAAGACCAAATCCTATTTGGCTCAAATTGGGATCTTAATTAGCCCAAATCGGAAGCTGATTCGAATCCAATTCGAAACCAGGTGCTAGGGTTTGCAACATGTGCTAGCATGTTCATCTTGCAAACATGGTCTAATCCAATTAGACCCTTAATCAATTCTCTTTATGTGTGACCCATTGGGTTTCACATCTAACCAGCAGTGAGTCTGGGTGTGATTTGACCTAATCTGGTTAGAACTCAACCAAACCGATTTAGGTCAAAACTAGCCAACCCAATTTGACTTAATTTAGAACACTTTCTAATTTAATAATCAAATTAAAATTTTAATTTAATCAAACCCACAAGACATGATTGACGTCTAGCAACGTATCATGACTACCCAAAAGATGTAAAATTTTGATGAAAATACCAAAAATATCCTTCAGTGAAAATTACCATGCAACTAGATCCTTCGATCTCCCTGCATCCTGAATATGACTCTGGGTATGGAAAATATGTCAACCCCAATATCATATTCATTTCTCTTTCAATCTTATGATGATGATTCATTTAATGAAACATTAGAAACCATTTCTAATTTTTCATCATGCTTTGATCAAAGTCTTCCTGAATCATCATTTGTTTGAAGCAAGGTAGGATGCTATTTCCTCTTACCAGGAGAGATCGATTCCATGTTAACCTACTCACAACCTTCATATATATAATCTACCATATCCAGATCATCCCATACATAACTGAGTCATGAATGAGTATGAACCAAAATATGGATTTATATATATAAGATTCTATGGTAGTTTCAGGTCAAAGGATTACATGCACAAATTCCACTATGAGAACCATCTATTGACATGTAGATAAGACTCCATTAGATATTCTCAATTTGGATCAATTCAGTGAACTCATTCTCTAATGAGCACCCACATTCTTGTATTAGTGTCATACACAAGTTATTGTGAGATCAATCATCCTCTCAATCGAGCATACAAAGAATGTGCTAGTCTTACCGAAAAACATTGATCCCTAACTCAATGTCCCATCGACTAGGAATATTTAAATTAGGGTTTTAAGATTTTAGGTCTCACTAGTATGATCTCATCATAATCCTAAAATCATAGTCCCTAATTTATAGGGTTCATCATAATCTTAAATAAATAATAAGACACTGCATATATGATGAAATAAATGCCTTTATTTATTAAAAATGTCATTACATGAGTCTGGAAGATAAAGAACATCCCAAAAATAAATTGGCTTGAGGGCATATTCCTTTCAATCTCCCACTTGCACTAAAGCCAATCGCCCTTATATTTTAATCCCATACAATCAAGGTGGCGATCAAACAGTTGCAGTGGTAAAGCCTTAGTGAATGGGTCTGCTATGTTGTTCTTTGTGTCCACTCGTTCTATGACTACATCTTATCTTTCAATAATTTCTCGAATGAGATGGAAGCATCTCAGAATGTGTTTGGATTTATGATGAGACCTTGGTTCCTTTGCTTGAGCTACAGCTCCAGTATTATCACAGTAAAGTGGTACTGGATTCTCAATTTCAGGAATAACTCCCAATTCAGTGATGAACTTCTTCATCCAGACAGCTTTCTTGGCGGCTTCACTTACAGCTATGTATTCTGCTTCAGTGGTTGAGTCAGCTACAGTTGGCTGCTTAGTACTTTTCCAACTCACTGCTCCACCATGTTCAGAGTAAAGACATACCCTAAAATGGATTTGCTATCATCTAGGGTCTGATTGAAAACTAGAATCAGAATATGCTTCTAATTTAAGATCAGAACCTCCATATACAAGAAAAATATCTTTAGTCCTTCTTAAGTACTTAAGAATATTTTTCACAGCTTTCCAATGATCCTCTCCTGGATCAGCTTGAAATCTACTTGCAATGCCTAAAGCATAAGCAACATCAGGCCTTGTACATAACATGGCATACATTATTGATCCAACAGCCGAAGCATAAGGAATAGAACTCATTCTATTTCTCTCTTCAGGTGTCTTAGGAGACATCTTTTTAGAGAGATGTATGCCTTGACTCATGGGTAAATAACCTCTTTTACTCCCATCCATACTGAATCTTTTCAGTATTAAGTCAATGTACCTTGATTGGGACAAGCCTAGCATCCTCTTAGATCTATCTCTATAGATCTTTATTCCTAGTATATATAGGATGCTTCTCCCAAATCTTTCATGGAAAAACTTATTTGATAGCCATAATTTGACTGATTGTAACATTGGGATATCATTCCCAATGAGTAGTATGTCATCTACATACAGAACCAAGAAGACTATGGTTCTCCCACTAGTTTTCTTGTACACACATGGTTCATCAACATTCTTGATAAAACCAAACTCTTTTACTGTTTCATCAAAATGGATGTTCCAACTCCTTGATGCTTGCTTTAATCCATAAATGGATCTCTTAAGCTTGCATACCTGATTTGGTTTCTCATTTGACTCAAATCCCTCTGGCTGTGACATATAGACCTCCTCCTCAAGGAAACCATTAAGGAAGGCAGTCTTTACATCCATTTGCCATATTTCATAATCGTGGTATGCTGCTATAGCAAGCATAATCCGAATAGATTTGAGCATGGCAACAGGTGAAAATATTTCATCATAATCAATCCCCTGTTTTTTGCCTAAAATCCTTAGCCACCAATCTGGCCTTATAGGTTTCTATTTGACCATCAGCTCCAATCTTTTTCTTAAAAATCCATTTGCATCCAATAGGATTTATATCCTCTGGTGCATCCACCAAAGTCCATACTTTGTTGGTGTGCATGGATTCCATTTCAGGATTGCATGGCAGCCAGCCATTTGTAAGAGTCCTTACTTTTGACTGCTTCCGCATAGGTCAGAGGTTCGTCATTTTCAATGACTTGGGCTTCATTATTCTCAATAATGAAACCATACCTCATAGGTGTATTTCGTACTCTTTTAGACCTATGGATAGGAGTTATGTGTTCTGGTTCTTTTATATGATTATTTGGTTGAGAAATTTCTATTTGTTTTTCTTGAACTTCACTAAGTTCAATATTTCTGCCACTGCCCTTTTCTAGGATAAATTCTTTTTCCATGAAAATGGCATGCCTACTTACAAATACCTTTTGTTCAGTAGGATGGTAGAATATAATATCCTATACTATTTCTAGGATATCCTATAAATAGACATCTGTCTGATCTAGCATCAAGTTTATGTCCAAATTTTTTTTTGACATAAGCTGGACAACCCCATATCTTAAGATACTTAAGATTAGGTTTCTTACTTCTCCATATGTCATATGGAGTACTAGATACAGATTTAGAAGGAACTCTATTCAAGATGTAAATTGCAGTCTCCAGAGCATGACCCCAGAAGAAAATAGGTAAATCAGTGAAGCACATCATGGACCGTACCATATCTAATAAGGTATGATTTTTTCTTTCGGCTACACCATTTAATTATGGTGTATAAGGAGGTGTCCATTCAGAGAGAATCCCTTTAACTTTAAGATAGTCTAGAAACTCACTAGATAAGTATTCTCCTCCTCGATCAGATCGAAGGATTTTTATACATTGTCCAGTTTGTTTTTCGACCATACTTTGATACTCTTTAAATTTATCAAAGGCTTCTGATTTGTGTTTCATAAGATACACATATCCAAACCTAGATAAATCATCAGTGAAATAATAAAATAAGAGTATCCTCCTCTGGCTTGAGTTGTCATAGGACCACATACATCCATATGTACAAGTCCTAATAACTCATTTGTCCTTTCTCTATGTCCACTAAATGGAATCTTGGTCATTTTACCCATGAGGCATGATTCACAAGTTCCCAATGATTCATAATCAAAAGGATCAAAGAACTTTTCTTTGTATAACTTGTTAATCCTAGCCTCACTAATATGACCTAATCGACAAATGCCAAAGTAAAGTATTATTTATGTCATCTCTCTTACATTTTCTATTTTCATCAATATGAAATATATTATCATCCAAACATAGAGTCAACAAACCATTGCTAAATATGCCAAAACAAATATTTTCATTAGAATATTTGATCGAGCAACCTTCGCTCGTTACATTAAGACTATAACCTTGTTTTTAATAACAAGGGTATAGATATAATATTTCTAATGATCTTAGGCATATAATAATAATTTGTAAGCTCTAAGATCTTCCCATAAGGTAACTTCAATATATTTGTCCCTACAGCTTCTGCTTGGATAGACTCTCCTCCAGCACCATAGAGCTTGAAGTCACCTTTCTTCAAACTCTTAATTTTCTGCAAGCCCCTGCAAAGATTTGCATAGATATGAAAACCACAGCCGGTATCTAATACCCAAGAATTTGAAATGAAGAATTTAATGATAATATAGTATGTATCTCATACATACCTTTTGGTGCATTATTTGCACCAGACTTCACGGTTGCAAGGTAAGCCTTGCAATTCCTCTTCCAATGACCTGCTTTTGCCATAGTGAAAATAGGTCGTTTGTCCGAAGACCTTCTTCCCCTTTTTCTTCTTATTTATACCACTTTTAGGATTCAACCTTCTCTTTGAACCCTTTTTGCCTACCTTCTTCTTGGAGATCCCATTCCACAAGAAGAAGAGGAGCCTTATCTTTCTTGATATGGCTTTCTACTATCTTGAGCATATTTAACAGCTCAGGCAATGAAGAATTTAGTTTGTTCATGTGATAGTTCATGACAAACTGAGAAAATGATTCTTGGAAGTGATTGCAGGATCAAATCCTGACTTAAACTCTCCATCCATTACAAAACCTAATTGACTTAATCGAGTGATTAGGTCAATTACCATCAAAACATGATTTTGTATGGATGTTCCTTCTATCATTCTTGCATGAAATAATTGCTTAGATATCTCATATCTAGCAGTCCTACTATGCTCTCCATAAAGCTCTTTTAGATTGAGCAATATGGACTGAGTGTCCATGCTATCATGCTGCCTCTATAATTCATTATTCATAGAGGCAAGTATGATGCATTTGATAGTAAGAAAATCATTTTGCCACATCTTGTATGTGGACTTATCTTCATCTGTGGCATCATTTTCTAATGGCTTAGGATCAGGGGCATCAAGAATATAGGAGAGTTTTTCTTGACTGAGTACTATTTTTAGGTTTCTCAACCAGTCAACATAATTTTGACCAGTCAATTTATTTGAATCCAAAATTGAACGTAATGAAAGTGAAGAAGCCATTTAATCTACATAATAAAGAATAATATATAAGCAAACAATTCATGATGACAAAACATAATTAAATTAGGACTTTAATTTAATTATGTCTCCCACTAAAAATCATAACCCTCTTATTGATTTTCTTAGTGAGAATAAGATCCTAATTCCTTATAAAAAGTCTTGTGGTTGCACAACAAACCTATTATAAGTTCAAAGGTAGGAAACTCTTTCCAATTGCATTTTATGCAACTCTCAAAAAACTTTTGCCTCTAAAACATTAATAGCCTTGTGTTAGCACAACAAACTTTAATATTTTAGTTTAAGTAGAATCCTTCATTTCTATACAGTCAAAATTGAAATATAACTACTTTTGTGGTTACACAACAAAGTAGTATATTCAAAATGCTGTAAGCATCTCAATGCACTAGATTAATATTATATATTTCTCCATGATAGATCTTGTAGTTATACAACAGAACTAATATGATTCTGGACATAATAAGAAACTAGTATGAAGGAAGACCTTAATGTAGTGAATATAATATTAAATATTTCAATATAAAATTAAATTAATCAAATCGATCAGGTAAATGGGAGAGAAATGGGAGTCCCCCCATTGCTTTCCTTAGACACCAATAAAATGGCCAGGTCAGACAACAGAACCAATTAAAAAATCATGTTCTCTTTACCAATCAAGAACCATTTTTTCTAGACACCGATTGATCAATTAGACATCCTGACTGATTCTGCTAAAGATTAATTACACTACAACTTAATATAATTTTTTTATAGAGGAATTTAAATGGTCTCAATGCACATATTGATTTAAAACAAACTAAATGCATAATAGCATTAATTATGATAAAATATATATATATGTCAATTAACATGTATAATTATTCTAGGACAACCATCATTATATAGTAAATACTTTCCACTATATCAGGGCAACCTTTACAGAATAATATATACAACATAATCTCATTATGATAAGAAAAAGAATATGATCTCATCATATAAATTAAAACATGCTAAAAATATTATATCATATTTTTCATTTATGCCATTATACTATAAGCAAAGCATTATATGATTTAACCTAATAAGGCTTGCTCTGATACTACTAATGGATTTGGTGTACAGGATGGAAGCACGGATTTTAAAGAAAAAAATATGAAATCAAATAAACCATACCCGAACCCTAGGACCACCTCATTAGCAATTAAATCATATAATATGCAGTTGTAACATAAGAGAAAGTATTAGAACATACCTCTAATCGCTAAACCCTAAATTGACCCTGATCACTGGTAGCAGTTCGTCAGGGTTTCCACCAGGTGCCCACGTGTTCACCCTCCAACATTGATCCACACAGTGACTTGATCAAGACACCAGCACCTCTGATTTATATAATTAAAGTTCTAATAATAAGAACTTTAATTATAAGGGCAAGACCTTCTTAAGCCTTTATGTCACCTTCCTTGCCTCTCCTTATCTAACTTTCTTTTTCTTTTGTCTTCTTAATTTTTCTTCCTAATCTCTTAGTCTTAAGATGACTTCTTATCCCTATAATGACAAGATCTAGACAAGAGAAGGAAAGAAAGAAAATTGGACAAAAAGAAACTCTAGTAAGAAAGAAAAGATAAAGTTCACACACCCACGGACTCTTGATGTGCACCCTTATTTATAATGTATGTAGGGGTGCCATCTAAAAATCTCACGCCCTTCCCATATCAATATCTCATGCCCCATCATCAAATCTCACACCCATCTGAATTTTGCATCATTTAAAATTACGTAGACTTAGTCCAAGAGGTGCCTTAAAATAGGACTCTTCGAACTAATTCTATGTAGTTTTTCTATGAAGAGTTGTGATGCATAAATATATGGCACCATAATTCAAAGGTTTGGATCAGATTAGATGGCCATCTAGTGGCTCTTAAAGGGATGCCCATTCATCAAGAAGGTGTGGAGATGTACTTTGAATAGTCAAAGTCCCAAGAGGTGTAAAGAAGAAGTGGACGGCAAGGAGTCCAAATCGGCAAGGACTCTTGGGCGACAAAACATCTTGGGCAAAAAGAAAAAGGAGAATTTCATCTGCAGAAGGACTCTTCTATGCCCCATATCTAATGTCCATGCCAATATAAAAGTTTACATGACATAACAATATTGGAAAAGTCAAAGAAGGTAGGCGCCAACTTATTCCATGCGCCAAAGAGTCCTTTGCACATGAAAGACTTCCCATGCATAAGAGAGAGACTCTCTAGCATGTGGGATGTAGGTATGTGGTCTCAATCTGAAGACCAATCAATCTAGGTTAATCCAACTCATGATCAAATCCTATTTGGCTCAAATCGGATCTTAATTAGCTCAAATCAGAAGCTAATTTGAATCTAATTCGAAACCAGGTGCTAGGGTTCGCAACATGTGCTAGCATGTTCATCTTGCAAACATGGTCTAATCCAATTAGACCCTCAATCAATTCTCTTTATGTGAGACCCATTGGGTTTCTCATCTATCCAATAGTAAGTCTGGGTGTGATTTGACCTAATCTGGTTAAAACTCAACCAAATTGATTTAGGTCAAAACCAACCAACCCAATTTGACTTAACTTAGAACACTTTCTAATTTAATAATTAAATTAAAATTTTAATTTAGTCAAACCCATAAGACATGAATGATGTCTAGCAACATATCATGACTATCCAGATGTAAAATTTTGATGAAAATACTAAAAATTCCCTTTAGTGAAAATTACCATGCAACTAGATCCTTTGATCTTCCTACATCCTGAATATGACTCTAGGCATGAAAATATGTCATCCTCAATATCATATTCATTTTTCTTTCAATCTTATGATGATGATTCATTTAATGAAATATTAGAAATTATTTCTAATTTTTCATCATGCTTTGATCAAAGTCTTCCTGAATCATCATTTGTTTGAAGCAAGTAGGATGCTATTTTCTCTTACCAGGAGAGATCGATTCTATGTTAATCTACTCACAACCTTCATATATATAAACTACCATATATATAATCTACTATATCCTGTACATAACTGAGTCATGAATGAGTATGAACCAAAATATGGATTTATATATATTAGATTCTATGGTAGTTTCAGGTCAAAGGATTACATGCACAAATTCTACTATGAGAACCATCTATTGACATGTAGATAAAACTCTATTAGATATTCTCAATTTGGATCAATTTAGTGAACTCATTCTCTAATGAGCACCCACATTCTTGTATTAGGGTCATACATAACTTATTGTGAGATCAATCACCCTCTCAATCGAGCATATAAAGAATGTGCTAGTCTTACCGAAAAATATTGATCCCTAACTCAATGTCCCATCGACTAGAAATATTTAAATTAGGGTTTTAAGATTTTAGGTCTCACTAGTATGATCTCATCATAATCCTAAAATCATAGCCCTAATTTATAGGATTTATCATAATCTTAAATAAATAATAAGACACTGCATATGATGAAATAAATATCTTTATTTATTAAAAATGTCATTACATGAGTCTGGAAGATAAAGAACATCCCAATAAATTGGCTTGAGGGCATATTCCTTTCAATAAGAACATGGCTCTGATACTAATTGAAAGAATTAGATCTAGGGTTTCACGGGTAGATCTTGAAAATTTTTCTAGATCAGACAGCAAAAGACTTAAATAAATTAAATATTTATTTAAATAAATATAAAAATATTTTAGATCTAAGATTTATTACATGACCAAGACATGATATTAAATCAAAAATTAAAAACATAAAGAAAGATTAACATGTTGATCTCATCAACTTGTTACAATACTACATCTAATGCAGCTATGAAACCAATAGATCAGATCTATTACCTATACAAGTTAGATGTTCTAACTTGCTGATCCAGGCTTGAGAATGAAGTTGCAAGCTGTACACACATTTGACCTCTAGGAGTCGTCCACACGAGCCCACAAGCACAATCAGAAATCCTGATGTAGGAAATCAGCAAAGTATGCTAGTACTATGCTAATCTTTCTTTGATGGTCGATCAGGTGCCTCCTTCTTCTGGATTTGGATTCTTCCAAAGAGGATAAGGTGGAGAAAAGGTTTTAGATCTGAGACTCTATCAGAAAAGTCAAGGAAGAAGGAAGGAAGATGATGAACACAGCAACCCTAGAAGAAGACTCTCTTCTTCTTCTCTTTGCTCTCACCTAGACATCTAGTTTGGTGTCTATGGAACCCCAATGCCCAAAGACTCTCTCCCTTTGATTTTTGCATACCTCAAATCTCTCTCAAAGATCTATATTTCATAAAAAAATTAGATCAAAATTCATCCTAAATAAAAAGATATGTAGAGTCCAAGTTTGATCAAAAATTCAGACAAGGAAAGGACATAATATGGCAAGTTGTTGGGGCGCCCAACTCTTGGGTGCCCCCACCTTATTTCCTACCATGGACCAGAAATAGGGGTGCACAAAAACTTCTTCTTTTATCATGAAATTCAAAGAAAATAAAGAAGGTGTGGGCGGCACAATTAGAAGGAGGTGTTTTAGTTTATAAGGATTCTATCTCATAGAATCCTAGAACAAAACTTACTTTTCTTTTTGACTTGGTCAACTACCAAATTACCATATGAGGAAGAGAGGGAGAGAGAAGGCATGTGTGGAGATCAGGAAAAAAAGTATTTCCATAAAGAATTCCTAAAAAATAGGCAGGGGGGCGTGGAGGGCTAAGGTGGCGCAAGGTGGAATCCTAGTCTCATTAGGATTCCATCTATGACTTGGTCAAACATGGTTTCTCAAACCAAATTAAATCAAAACCAAGTCAACTAAATAAAATAAGGTTCTAACCTAATTAATAACTTAATTAAATTATATTAAATTATATTTAATTTTGATTTAATTTTCTAATCAAATTAGAAAATTGGGTTGAATGGAGTCCTAGTTGAACTAGGACTAGTTCTTCCTTGCACTTAGCTTATCCAATAAGCCAATTAAACTTGATCCAATCAAGTCCAAACTAAATCTAATTAAATTATGTTTAATTAGACTTAATTTTAGTTCTTTGGCTTAATTAAATTAAGCCAGTTAGTAATTAACTTGCTAATCGATCCTCCTATAATGCATGCACTAGGTTAAACATCAATCGTATTGATTGTTTAATCCTAGAATGATTCTTCATCGTTGATCAACCATCCGATCGAATCTTGAGCTCTAATGTATGTGACCTCATAGGTTCAAACCTAAGCTGATAGTATGAAAATATATTTCTGTACTAATCAAAATAACCATCTAGCAATGGTACCCGATGGTTGAATAGATCGAATGTATAGAACATCATCCTTAGAACCCATGCAGATATAGTTTCCATATAATTCATCTCCTTGATTAAAATGCTCGAAGGATACCTTAGAGTTCAACTGTCAACTTTGATCAGGTTGTCCACATTGTATTTCAAAATACCAAATACATCTGATGGATTACCCAGGCCAAGGTTTTGCTATATTGAAATACAATGATACATTATTCTCCAACTCTTGGAGTGGTCAATTCCATCTCGATCATACTCTGACTTTGCAAGTACTTTAACTGTGCCTAGAAGCCTTCCATTATTAAATTAGAAATTTAGTTAGTTTGGTACCAAAGCATAGGGAGTTGCTTGCAAGCCACTAAGGTGATCTCAGGTCTAAGGGACACTTATACCTATATCCCATCAGAGTCATTCTTGATAGTAGAATGCTCTGGAGTTGGTCACGTTCAATGATGATATATGCATGCATCTCGTTTATATGCCATACCAGTGTCTCCGTACACCTTAGTTAAGAGGACAACCAATCTATATGGCATACAGCGACCTATGCTCGATAGACGCTGTTGTCCTAATTAATAGCCTATCATTTGATCGTAAACAAATTTAAGGATTAATTGATAAATCCTCTCTTTATCAAAGTTAAATAGTCCTAAGGACTTCATCATAATAATGTAGTTCATTAGAAGATGAATACTTTTATGATGAAAAATGCCAAAAATATATTTTATTTATTAATAAATCAATTATAGATATAATGTAACTCAATCGTTAATAGGCTGATGATTGGCTTTGGGACATATTTTCCAACACTATCTACTACATAAGCCGAGTTCTGAGGGATGCAGAAATAAGGTATACTAAATTGAAAAAGCTAACCTATGCTTTATTGATTGTAGCCAGGTAGCTCCGACCTTATTTTCAGGGGCATATGATCATGCTTCTTACTAATCAATCCATTAAAATAATTTTTCACTAGCCCGATACCTCTGAGAGAATAGCAAAATGGGCAATTAAACTCACCAAGTTGACATCAATTTTCAATGTTAGCCATCCATTAAAGCTCAGATACTAGCCAACTTCATAGTAGAATGCACCATTCTAGATCTGCCCAAACCTGAGCAACAAGAAGTTTGTTCTCCTAGTTTGTAGTAGAACTTTCATAAAGAAAGAATAGATCTTTCTAAAGACTTTTGGGATCTATATGTTGATGGCTCATCCAATGCCTCTAGATCTGGTGCGGACTTGATTATAATCAATCTAGAAGGAATTATTGCTGAATACGTGCTATGCTTTCAGTTTTTGATAATAAATAATAGGGTAGAATATGTAGCTCTAATCACAGGATTGAGAATAGCTAAAAAATTAGAAATGAACTATATGAAAGTCTATAGTGATTCTTAATTGATAGTGGGGCAAGGTAATAGTACTTATGAAGCTCGGGAGGAAAGCATGATGAAGTACTTGAAAAAGATGAAAAACTTGATTCCAGCTTTCGGTAGCTTCAACATTCAGTAGATCCCTAGAATAGAAAATACTAGGGCCGACCTTCTCCCAAAATAAGCTACCTTGGCTCTGAGTGAATTGCCGAAAGAAGTCTTCTTTGAGGTTCTACATTATCCAAGTTTGGAGGAATCCCAAATAGTAAGGTAGGTCGACCATGAGCCCAGCTGGGTGGACCCTCTAATTCTATACCTCAAAGATGGAATTCTCCCTAAAGATCCTAAAGAAGTTCAAAGATTGAAAAACCAAGCCTCTCATTATATTTTATATGAGAATAAATTATATAAGAGGTCATATTCCTCGTCGCTTCTTAAATGCCTCCAACCTTCTGAAGTTGATTATGCATTAAAAGAAGTTTATGAAGATATATGTGAAAATCACCTTGGGGCTAGGTTACTATCTTATAAATTACTCCATCAAGGATACTAATGGCCGACTATGCAATAAGATGCCACTGATTATGTAAAAAGATGTGACCAATGTCAGAGAAATGCTAACATTCAGAGATAGCCAGCTTCACAACTTACACCCCTAAGTGCTCCTTGGCCATTCGCACATTGGGGATGGACATACTCGAGCCCTTTTTCATGGCATCTAGATAGCAAAAATTTCTTCTAGTGGCAGGGGATTACTTCACCAAGTGGGTTGAGGCTGAACCTCTGACAAAAATTACTTAAGTTAAAGTGCAAGACTTCATCTGAAAGTCGATAGTCTGCAGATTTGGCCTACCTCGGACTCTCATTAATGATAATGGATGCCAATTTGTAGGAGCAAGATTTGTTGAGTTCTGTGAAGACTTGAACATCTTCCATCATTTTACATCAGTAGATCATCCATAGGCAAACGACGAAGCCAAGGTAACCAACAAGACTTTATTGCAAGAAATTTAGGCAAGGCTTGAAAGGGCAAAAGGAACATGGGTTGACGAGCTCTATCATATTCTCTAGGCCTACAGAACCATCTAAAAATTGCCAACTAGGGAAACTCCATTTGCTTTGACTTTCAAAATAGAGGCAGTCATTCTGGTTGAGCTTAAACTTTCTTTAGCGTGAGTTGAGGCCTTTAATAAATAAAATAATTCACAAGATCTCAGAGTGAACCTTGATTTGTTGGAAGAAAAATAAGAAAAGGCCCAAATTTGGATGGTAACTTATAAATAGAAGATAGCTTGCTACTATAATGCCAAAGTCAAAAGTAAGATTTTTAATGTAGGAGATCTATTACTATGACAGGCAGATATCTCAAAACCGCAAAATCAAGAAAAGCTTGTCCTAAACTGGAAAGGCCCTTATAAGGTTATGGAAATCGTCAGACCAGGATCTTATTATCTAAAGGAGCTCAGAGGAGCTATACTCCCATGATCTTAGAACTCAGAAAACTTATGAATATACTATCGATGAACCCATTTTCAATAAAATTCTCTTCCTTTAATATGGTTATCTTTTGTGCAAAATTATGCGATGACAGAAAATTATCCAGTCAAACTTCATTTTCAAACAAAGTAGAAGGCCTCTAGTTCTTAAATAGAAGGTTAACCTTATCTTAATGAGGGTGAAGGTCTTCAATTCTTAAATAGGAGGTTAGCCTCATCTTAATGAGGGTGAAGACTGAAGGAACCAGATCTAGAGTTTCACAGGTAGATCTTGAAACTTTTTCAAGATCTTACAGCGAAAGACTTAAATAAATCTAAAATTTATTTAAATAACCATGTAAACACCTAGATCTCAGATCTATTACATTATTAAGATATGATATTAAATCAAAAATTAAAATTAAATAAGAAAGAAAAAGGTTGATCAAATCAACCTAGATCTACACTACATCAAATGCAGGTATAAAGTTTATAGATTGGATCTACTACCTGAGCAAGTTTAGATGTTCTAACTTGCTGATCTAAGCTTGAGGATGAAGTCATAAGCTGCACATGCGTCCGACCTCTAGGAGTCGTGCACACGAGCCTATGATCTCTGATCTGAAGTCCGATGTAGGAAATCAGTATAGCATGCTAGTACTGTGCTGATCCTTCTTTGACGGTTGATCCGATGCTCCCTTCTTCAAAATTTGGACTCTTCAAAATATGAGAAGGAAGATGAGAGTTTTTTGATCTGAGACTCTCTCAAAAAAACTCAAAATAAAGGAGGAGAGATTGAAAATAAAATAGCCCTAGAAGAAGACCCTCTTCTTCTTCTCTTTTCTCTCACCTAGACACCTAGTTTGGTGCCTATGGAACCCCCATGCCCAAGGACCCTCTTCCTCTGATTTTTGCACATCCCAAATATTTTCCAAAGCTCTATATTTTATAAAAAAATTAGAATAAAATTTATCTAATAAATAAGGAAAAAGAAGAGTCCAAGTTAGGTCAAATTTTTAGACTAGGAATATCCAAACATGGAAAGTTGTTGGGGCGCCCAACTCTTGGGTGCCTCCTCCACAATTTTTGGTGTGGACCAACAATAGAGGGTGCACAAAAAATAAGATTATTTTTGTAAAATAAGAGAAGAATTAATTAAAAGAGGGAGCGGCATTCAAGGGAAGATGTTTTGGTCATCAAAGATTCTATCTCATAGAATCCTAAGCAAAACCAATTCCTCCTTTGACTTGGTCTTCCACCTAACTTCCAAATATAACTTGGAGGGAGAGAGGGGGTGTGGAAATTAGAAAAAAAGGGATTTTTCATCAAAAATATCAAAAAAATAGGTATCGGGGGTGTTGGGACCAAGGTGGCACAAGGAGATAGGGAGTCCAAGTCACATTAGGACTCCTATTTTGACTTGGTCAAACAAGATCTTTTAATCAAATAAAATTAAGATTAAACCAATCTAATTAAATAAGATCCTAATCTATTTAAGAACTTAATTAAATTAGATTTAATTTTAATTTATTTTTTAATCAAATTAGAAAATTGGTTTAATCCGAGTCCTAGTTAGACTAGGACTAGTTCTTCCTTGCACTTGGTTGATCCAATAAACCAATTAAACTTGATCCAATCAAGCCCAAACCAAATTTAATTAAATTATATTTAATTAAACTTAATCTTAGCCTATTGGATTAATCAAATTAAGTTAATTAGCAATCCAATTGCTAATCGATCCTCCTACAACACTTGCACTAGGTTAAACATCAATCATATTGATTGTTTAACTCTAGAATGATTCTTAATCATTGATCAACCATCCAATCAGATCATAAGCTCTAATATGTGTGATCTCATAAGTTCAAACCTAAGTCAGTAGCATAAAAATAAATTTCTATACCAATCAAAGTAACCATCTAGCAATGATATCTGATAATCGAATAGGTCGAAGGTGTAGAACACTATCCTTAGAACCCATGTGAATATATTTTTCATATAATTCATCCCCTTGATCAAAATGCTCATAGGACACCTCAGAGTTAAACTGGCAACTCTGATTAGGTTGTCCACATTGTATTTCAAAATACCAAATCCATCTGATGGATTACCCTGGCCAAGGCTTTGCTAGATTAAAATATAGTGATACATTGTTCTTCAACTCTTGAAGTGGTTAATCCCATCTTGATCACACTCCGACTTTGCAAGTACTTGACTATGCCCAAAAGCCTTTCATTGCTGAATTAGAAATTTAGTTATTCCGGTACCAAAGCACAGTGAGTTGCTTGCAAGTCACTGAGGTGATCTCAGATCTAAGGGATACTCATACCTATATCCCATCAGAGACATTCTCGATAGCAGAATGCTCTGAAGTTGGTCATGTTCAATGACGATGTATCCATACATCTCATCCATATGTCATACCAATGTCTCCACACTTTTTGATTAAGAGGACAACCAACCTATATGGCATACAGCGACCTATGCTCGATAGCTACTGTCGTCCTTATTAACAGTCTATCATTTGGTCGTGAACAAATTTAAGGACTAACCGATAAATTCTCTCTTTATCAAAGCTAAATAGTCCTAAAAACTTCATCACAATAATGGAGTTCATTAGAAGATGTAAACTTATGATGAAAAGGATGCCAAAATATTTTTATTAATTAATAAATCAATTACAATATCTCAACCATCAATAGGCTAATGATTGGCTTTGGATCATAATTTCCAACAACTCCCACTTATTGTTCGACTGGAAGGAGTTCTGCTGAAGAAGAAGTCTAGAAGGAGTCCGACTGAAGGAGAAATCCAGCTGAAGAAGAAGTCTGGAAGGAGTTCGGCTGAAGAAGAAGTTTGAAAGGAGTCCGACTGATGGAGAAGTTTGACTGAAGGAGAAGTCTGGGAGGAGTTTGGCTGAAGAAAAAGTTCGACTGATGGAGAAGTCCGGAAGGAGTCCGACTGATGGAGAAGTCCAACTGAAGAAAAAGTTTGAGAGGAGTTCGACTGAAGGAGAAGTGGCGATTGAAGCTCTTCTGTGATTACAAATTATTCTTGGCTGAGCACTAGACCAAACCTCGATGGGAGTGAGGTTTACCTCCAACAATAGTTCCCTTACTCTCGAGTTCGAAATTTGAAGGAAGGGAGTAAAAAGGCAACTACCAAAGTTCTTTCCTTGATTTTATGATTATTGAAAAAAAATAAGGCATTTTGTCATCTTCCATATTGATGCTAGAGTCCCTTTAACTCAATCCGACTCGAAGAGATGGATTTTCAAAATTTCCAACGAAGCGCTGCTCGAGACAGTGCCATAAAGGCACTGTCTATCGCCATTCTTTTGTCATGATGCTTGGGACATACGTCGCACGAAGAATGATCGAGGAAGATCTGCAATCATGATGCTTTCTGGCCACTTTATACTATTTACGACCTTCTTCCTTTCCTGGTTCTCATCTTTCTTTCCTTCGAGAGTCCTGGTTTCTTCCTCCCCCAGTTTTCATTTTTCTTTCACTCCAGAGTTTTGGTTTCTTCCTCCATCCTTCCTGGTTTCGAGCATTCCTCCACTTGGTCTTCATCGTGCTCATCACCTCTTTGTCCTTCTCGATCGACCTAGGTCAGTTTCACCATCCTTCTTTTTAATTATTCTAGCATCCTTCACTTCTTATTCTCTTAGTTCTCCTTAAAAAGTTTTCCACATCCTTTGCCTCTTAATTTTTGGGGATTTCTCTTGAATTTAGTTTGATCCGGATGTCCTCCAGAACTTCTCAATCTATTGGTTTCAAGAGTTCGTCCGGCCTAGCCTTCCTTGACCCCATCCCTATTATATTAGTTCGCATTGGAGACATGTCTCATCAACCTTTCATGCCGGATACCATTCCTTGCATCCTGACCCTGAATGATCTTTTCCTAATTAGGATTTAGTATGGGATCCCGCAAGAGTATGACCTTGAACTTCCCACATCGGGTGATCGAGCGAATTCTCCTCCGACTGGCTGATTCTACCTATATTTAGAAACTCTACTTGCTAGACTCTGACTTCCGCTCCCTCCTTTCGTAGTTGCTTTTTTTTGGTTTCTAAACGTCTCCCTTGCCTCCGTAGCACCAAATTCTTTTAGATTTGTGATAGGATTCCTTTTCCTTTATCATCTAGCCGAGATCCATCCGATCATTTCCCTCTTTAGGAACTTCTATACTTTCAAGTGCTATCCTTTTGCAAAGGACTGATGGTACTTCTCCTCCCAGTTCGACAAGAAGGGGTTATTGAAAGATGCTCCTTCTTCCATTCACAACTGAAAGAAAAAGTACTTTTTTGTGCACTGTCCGACCTTGCTTTTGGATTTTTCTCCTTGGGGTATATTAGGGAGTCAGTCCATCGAGCTCCTAGCTTAGATAGAGCTGACCTTGATTCCTCCAAAAAACTCAAAGCATACCGAGCTCCTCTTCTTCTCGATCTTCTGAAAGAACAGACCTTGTTTAACCTGAGTTTGAGTCCCCTTGATCCTGTCAGTACATTTTTTACTTTTTGGATTCACTCGATTTCATATTTGTGTACTATCATTGATTGTGATTCCTTTTTTATTGCAGAAATGGATACTGAAGCTGCCGCGATGCTTGCAAAGGGGCTTTATTTCTAGAAGAGGAAAGAAAAAGCACTAGGTGATAGTTTGAAGAGGGCGAAGGTCAATGCTTTAAGCTCCATAGCCTCCGCTGTCACTGCTGCTACTTTCGAGGTTGTCGTTAGTGCCGAGGTCAGCACTGTTGATGCAGATTCCATGCCGTCTGTGCCCTCGGCTCTTCTAGTGGGGATCAAGCTCCGAAGCTTCCTACTGAGGGAGAGACGAGGGAAGGAAAGAAGAAAAAGAAAGCTATCACGAAGACACCCCATAAGATTCACTTTAGTGAGCTGAATTATGATAGCAATGAACGAGGAGAGGATCCTTTCGATGACCCGAAGATCGTTCGAGCTTTGACTGATAAATTTTCCATGTCGGAGGTGGTGGACCGCATGGCCGACCTTGAACCATGGCAGCTCATCTGGGGTTCTCTTGGAACCCTCCTCAAGGTGATTGCTTCATTGCCCAACCTCTTCTCTTATCTTCTACTTTTTCCTTCTTCTCTCTTCTCTCGTTCTTCTTCCTTTTCTTTATTTTTATTTTTCTTTTTAACATCAATCATTTATTGCAGTTGGGTCACCAAATGCTCACCCACATTAAGAGGGCACACCATCTGGAGGTGGAGGCAGAGAAGGTCTAGGAGGATCTTCAAGCCGAGGTCAGTCACCTTTAGGAAAAGGTTGGCGAGGTTGAGCATCTTACGGAGGAGAAGACGATAAAAATCAGAAGTCTCCAGGGTGCACTCAGGAAGGAGGAGTTCATCTCAGCCAGACTTAAGACTTTACTGGCTCTGGAGGAGGAAAGGAAGAAAGAAGTTGAGATCAAAGTCATCGAATTGAAAGCTCGAATGGCGAAGTCGATCTCAGAGGTGATGATCCGGGCCGTGGAAGAGTTCTAGGCCTCTTCCAAAATGAGGAACTTAAATGTCGAGTTCAGCCAGTAGGCATTCATTAAAGGTTTTGAGCTCTATGAGGGCCGAGTTGCCCAAAAATTTCCCAAGCTTGACCTAAGTTTTTTTGGAAGAAGAGGAGGCTGCCGATGGAGAAGCCAAACCATCCACTACTGCAGTCGACCCTTCTTCCATCGGAGTAGTTGTAGAACCTTTCGAACCTACTATTGAGGAGCCCGGACCCTCTGAACCACTAGTCGAACTTGCTCCTAAGTTCGTAGCTACTGCAGGAGCATCGAGTTCCCCTATTGCTTCTCCTCCTAAGGTTGGGAGCTTTTAGTTATTTTAGTTTCTTTTTATTTCATCCTATACTTGAAAAAACTTTCATTAATGAAAGTAAGACTTCTTTTTATCAATAGCTTAGAATTCTTTTCATATGTTGGATGCAGTCTCCCATCGATGTCGAGTCGCTGCCTCAAGGAATTTCTTTAAAATCGATAATTAATAGTTTGAAGAGAAAAATTCATCACCAAAGGAAAAAATTGAAGAAGATAGAAGGCAAACTCCAAAGATCTAGTAAAAATGCTTTGGAGGCGATGATTGAAGTCACTCACCTCCGCAAATTACACATGAAGGATTCCGTGAGCTTCATCATTAAGAAGGATAATTTTGAGGAGTTAGCGGAGTTTAAGAAAAGCACCAGTGATAAGTCTTGGGCATTGACTACAAAGATCAGCTCTCTCAAAGTTGAACTTGATTCGATGAAAGAGACAATCCGATTGTTGGAGGGGAGTTCATCATGGTCTTCTGATAAGTCGAGACGCGATTGGGATTGGTCGAAAAAATTTTTTAAGGTCCAGAGGTAGCTTCATGACGTCAAAGCTCGACACGATAAGTGTAGGATTGATTATAAGGAGAAAATGAGTAGGCTTAAAAGTAAGCTCAAATCGACAAACAAAGAGGTGGCTCGTCTTTAGAGGCAATTCACGATAATCAGAAGGTCGGTGCTGATGAAGAGTTGGAGTGGGTTATTTTTCTGAGGGATTCCTTCCATAGTCTTTCATTTGTATATGAGAAGGATAAGGCCAAACTCCAATAGTTGAAGATCTAGATGGTATACGAGCGTCAAGCTGTGAAGAATGTAGAGGCTGAGTCAGTGGTTCTGAGGAGGCAGTTATGAGAATCCAAAGATAATTATCGATGAGCCGATAGGATGTATGTGGATAGTTTGCTAAGGAAGAAAGAACTTGAGGAAGAGATAGTCAGTTTAAAGAAATCTTTGGTGATGGCCAGTAGCCCAAAGTCTGAGGGATCAAATCCTTCTTAGAGCTTTGGCCTTTTCCTCCTCGCTTTTGTAATCGATCTTATAGACCTTCATTTTATAACAATTCATACTTTAATGAAGAAATACCCTCTTTAGTTATTTTTCTATTTCATTTCTTCATTTTTCTCCTTCATTTTTTCTTTTGTTGGAATAATCATCGAAAAGTAGCTTTTCTCCTATCTTTTCATGATCGGAGATCTTTATTTGTATTAGGATGATGTTAAGATGATGTTGTCTTTCCATTTTTAGCTTAGTTGGTTTTTCTTGATCCTTTTGTTAAGGTGAAGTCCTTACTTATTCTTGATGAGGTTGGTTTTTGCTTTTTCCATGATGAGATTTTCTTCCTATCTCAAGCTATTGGAGGTCTTTGATCTGCTCATATTAGGACGAGATTCTCCTTCTATTAATAGAGCTGCAGTGGTATGGTTGGGCCGTTTCTTCTTCTCTTCTTCTATTTTTAACAACTGGAGGTCTTTGGTTTGCTCATGTTAGGACGAGGTCCTCCTCCTATCCCTAACATGATAGTTGGGGCACAAATGGACCGTCGAATGGGGCCTCTCCCCTCATCCCATCTTAAATTAATGAGGCCTTCGATCTTGCTCAAGTTAGGATGAGATTCTTCTCCTATTCCTAACAAGACTGTAGGAGCATAAATGGGCCATTGAATGGGCCTCTCCCCTCATCCCATCTTAAATTAACAAGATCTTCGACTTTGTTCAAGTTAGGATGAGGTTCTTCTTTTCTTCCTAACAACGCTGTAGGGGCACAAATGGACTGTTGAATGGGTCTCTCCCCTCATCCTATCTTAAATTAACGAGGCTTTCGACTTTTCTCAAGTTAGGAGGAGGTTCTCTATCTATTCCCAATAAGGATGTAGGGGCACAAATGGACCATTGAATGAGGCCTCTCCTCTCATCCCATCTTAAATTAATGAGGCCTTCAACTTTGCTCAAGTTAGGATGAGGTTCTCCTCCTATTTCTAACATAGCAATAGGGGCACAAATGGACCATTGGGTGGATGGGCCTCTCCCCTCCTCTTATCTTAAATAACCGAAGGTCTTCGACTTGCTCATGTTAGGATGAGGTTCTCCTCCTGTTCCTATCATGGCAATAGGGGCACAAATGGATCGTTGAATGGACCTCTTCCCTCCTCCTGTCTTAAATAACTAGAGGTCTTCGACTTGCTCATGTTAGGATGCAAGGTTCTCCTTCTGTCCCTAACATGACAATAAGGGCACAAATGGATCGCTGAATGAGCCTCTCCCCTCCTCCTATCTTAAATAATCGAAGGTCTTTGACTTGCTCATGTTAGGACGAGGTTCTCCTACTATTTCTATCATGGTAATAGGGGCATAAATGGATCGTTGAATGGGCCTCTCCCCTCCTCCTATCTTAAATAATCGAAGGTCTTCAACTTGCTCATGTTAGAACGAGGTTCTCCTCCTATTTCTATCATGGCAATTGGGACACAAATGGGCCATTGAATGGGCCTCTCCCCTCCTTCTGTCTCAAATAATTGGAGGTCTTCGACTTGCTCATGTTAGGATGAGGTTCTCCTTCTATTCCTAATATGGCCATTTTTTGATTGCTTCTTTCCTATCATCAAATAGTTTTTGCATCAAGAAGCAATAATGTTGAAATGAAGGAGTTTTATTGAAGAAAAATTACTGATAGTACATTCTCACATTTTTTGAATTCCAAGGTCGTGGGAGTGTTGTTCCTTTGATTTTCTTCAAGCGATAAGTTCTGAACCAGATGACCTCCTCTACTTCATACAGGCCTTCCCAATTTGGACCAAGCTTTTCATAATTCTGAGGTTGCGAAATAGCTGCTCGTCGAAGTACCAAGTCCCCCATTTTGAATATTTTGCCTTTGACTTTTGAGTTATAGTAGCAAGCTATTTTTTGCTTGTAGGCTACCATCTGAACTTGAGCTTTTTCCCACTTTTCTTCCATCAAGTTGAGGTTAGCCCTTAGGTCCTATGAATTGCGTTGTTCATTGAATGCCATGACTCGTGCTGATGGGAGTTTAAGTTCTATCGGGATGACAGTTTCAATTCTGAAGGCCAAAGCAAATGGAGTTTCTCCTGTTGGCAATCATTGGATAGTTTGGTAAGCCCAGAGTACATGATAGAGTTCATCTATCCTAGTCTCTTTTGCCCTCTCAAGCCTTATTTTGATATCTTACAGTAGGGTTTTGTTAGTTACTTCAGCCTCTTCGTTTGCCTGTGGGTGAGCCACTGATGTAAAATGATGGAAGATATTTAAACTTTCATGGTATTTGGTAAATCTCGCTCCAGCAAATTATCATCCATTATCTGTTATGAGGATTCAAGGTAGGCTGAATCTGCAAACAATCGACTTTCAGATGAAGTTCTGCACTTTTGCTTCAGTTATTTTTACCAAAGGTTCCGCTTCAACCCACTTTGTGAAATAGTTTATTGTCACTAAGAGGAACTTTCGTTGTCTGGATGTCATTGAAAAAGGTTTGAGTATATCCATTCTCCATTGTGCAAATCACCATAGGGCGCTCAGGGGTGTATGTTCGGAGGCTGGCTGTCTTTGGATGTTTGCATTTCTTTGGCAGCGATCATATTTTTTGACATATTTCACAGAATCATGGTACAAGGTTGGCCAATAGTAATCCTGCCAAAGTAGTCTTTATGATAAAGATCTGGCCCCTACATGACTTTCATAGATTCACTCGTGTACTTTCCATAATGCAAAATCAGCTTTTGAAGGTCAGAGACATCTTAAGAGAGGTAAAGAATATGATTTTTTATATAGCTTGCCTTCATATAGAACATACCTGGAGGCTTGGTTTCTGAGTTTTCGAGCTTTTTTTGGATTATAAGGGAGAACTCCATCTTTAATATAGGTGACCAATGGATTAATCCAACATGGCTCATGGTTGATCTACATTATAGATTACGGTTCCTCTAAACTTGAACATTTCAGAACTTCAAAGAATACTTCCTTAGGCAGTTCGGTCGGGGCTAACATGGCTAGTTTAGAGAGAAGGTTGGCTCTAGTATTTTCTGCCCTTGAAATCTATTGGATGTTAAAACTATTGAAGGCCAGAATCAAGTTCTTCACTTTCTCAAGAAATTTCATCATGCTTTCCTCTCATGCTTTATAACTACCGCTAACTGTCTGACCACCAGTTGGAAATCACTGTAGACTTGGAGCTGATCTACTTCTAACTCTTTAGCTATCTTTAACTCAGCAATCAACGCTTCATATTTGGCCCCATTATTAGTTGCAGGGAATTCAAAGCGCAGTGCATATTCGGCGATGATCCCCTCTGGGTTAACTAAGATCAGTCCTGCGCCTGTACCAAAAGTGTTGGATGAGCCGTCCACATATAGGGTTCAAAAATCTTTAGAAAGATTGGCTCTTTCTTTAGAGGAGCTCGACTGCAATCATGACATGCTGGTTTCATTCTGTTCAAGCTTGACTTCATCCGGAATGGTGCATTCCACTACAAAATCTATCAATATTTGGGCTTTGACTGATGGCCGAGGTTGGTAGTTAATGTCAAATTCGGTGAGCTCAATTATCCATTTTGCTATTCTCCTAGAGGCGTCTGTTCGATGGAGAACTGCCTTGATTGATTGATCAGTAAGGAGGCTTATGGTGTGCCCTTGGAATTAAGGTCGGAGTCTCTGGGCTGCAATCAATAGAGCATAAGTTAGTTTTTCTAACTTGGTATACCTAATCTCGGCATCTCTCAGGATCCAACTTATGTAGTAGATTGGCCACTGTACTTTTGCTTCTTCTTTAACTAAGACTGCTGTCAGAGCTGCTGGGGAGACCGCTAGGTATAGAAATAGTTCTTCTCCAAGTTCAGACTTGGCTAATAGGAGAGGTGAACAAAGATAGTCCTTGAGCTCTTCAAAGGCTTGTTGGCATTCGGTAGTCCAGTAGAAGTCCTTTGATTGTTTAAGAACTTGAAAAAAGGGCATGCATCACTCGACCGACCTTGAGATGAAGTGGTTCAGGGCTGCCACCTTTTCGATCAGGCGCTGAACTTCTTTGATGGATTTAGGAGCCACCATCTCTTGAATGGCTCAAATCTTTTCCGAATTTGCTTCAATCCTGTGCCTTGACACTATGAACCCTAAGAATTTTCCTGAAGTCACACCGAAGGCGCATTTGGTTGGCATCAAAGATCTCCTCAAGGTTGGCAATATGATTTATTAAAGTTCGGCTCTTGACAAGTATGTCATCTACATACACCTTCATGTTGTGGCTGATTTGCTTCTTAAAGATCTTGTTGACCAAGCGTTGGTATGTTGCTCCTGAATTTTTGAGTCAAAAAGGCATAATCCTGTAATAATAAAGACCATAGTTAGTAATAAAAGCAGTTTTCTCCTCATCCTCTGGTACCATCCGGATTTGATTATAATCGGAGAAGGCATCCATGAAAGTGAGGAGCTTATGGCCCGAAGTTGCATCCACCAGCTAATCAATTCTGGATAGAGGGTAGCTGTCTTTTGGGCAGGCTTTGTTCAAATTTTTTGAAATCTATGCACATTCTTCATTTGTCATTTGCCTTTTTGACAAGTATGATGTTGGAGACCTAGTTTGAATAGTTGACTTCTCACATAAATCCAACCTTAAGGAGCTTGTCAACTTCTTTTGCAATTGCCTTCTGTCTCTCTGGGGCATGGCTTAGCATCTTTTCTTTTATTGGTTGATGTTTTGGATCAATAGCCAAACGATGCTCCATGACTTCTGCATCAATTCCTGACATGTCTACGAGGACCCAGGCAAAAGCATCTACATTTCTTCGAAGGAATTCGACAAGCTGCTCTTGTATCCCATTAGTTAGATTGGAACCAATCTGTACTGTATGCTCCACATTTCCATCATTCAGAAGGACTGAAATAAGATCTTCCATCGATTCTCTCCTTTCTTCCACGAGGTCATCTCGAACATCTAACCCATCAACAGGACAAGGGTCGAACTATTCTTTCTTTTGTAGGGCAATTGAGTAGCAGTGCCTTGCCAAAGCTTGATCTCTCCTGACCTCTCTGATCCTGTAACTTATCAAAAACTTCATCTTAAAATAATAAGTTGACACCACTACCTGAAGTGCATTTAGACCAGGTCGACCGAGAATTGCATTATAAGCAGAGGGAGCCTTTACTACCAGAAAATCCACCTACACTTTGAATTATCTTGGATATTGCCCTATAGTCATAGCTAGAGTTATTACACCTTCAGCTGGTACTGCAGTACCAGTGAAGCCTACTAGTGGAGAGTTTATTGGTCCAAGCTGACTATTAGATATTGACATTTTGAAAAAAGCATCATAAAATAAGACGTCAGCCAAACTTTCATTATCAACTAGGACACGACGTACATTATAGTCTGCTATATTTAAAGAGATTACGACCACATTATTATGTGAAAACTATACTCTCCGTGCATCTACCTCAGTGAAGGTTATGGATTCTTCAGTCCTCCATCTCTTCATTGATCTCTTAGATTCGCTGGCCTCTTCTCGCCGAAGTCCCCCAGAGATAGTGTTGGGGATGCCGAGAGGTGGTCGATCTTCTTATTATTTCTTCCTCCTTGGTGGTTCTAGTTTCAACAGTGCCCTCGACCGATCTTTTCTTACATTAGATCGATGTCTGAGGAATCGACCTAGCTGGCCTCTCCTGATGAGCTCCTCGATCTGATCTTGGAGCTGAATGCATTCTTCAGTATCGTGGTCGTGGTCATGATGGTAGAGGCAGTATTTGCGAGGATTGCACTTATCAGGATGAGTGTGCATCCTTTCAGACCTCAATAGTTGCTCCTTGATTTTCATCAATACTTGCATTTTTGGAGCATTGAGGGGGGCATAGTTGTGAAACCTTCTAGGGGGAGAACTTCGTGCCCTTCTATCGGAGCTTCTTTGACGATGAGCTCAAGGAGGAGTTTGAGCTCGCTTGCACTTGGGAGGAGTTCGTGAGCGTGGCCAAACTTTATTCGGCCCTCCATCAACTGTGGGCTTCCTCATCCTTCAACTTGAAGGCTTCTTCCTCTCGGGCATATCCTTCAGGCCGAGTTAGCAGATTAGCAAAGTTTCTGAGGTACTTCTTCTCTAGGGAGAACAACCAATCATTCTTCTGAAGGCCACCTTTCATCATGATCATTGCAATAGACTGGTCCAGGTTTTGGACTTCCAGTGTGGCAGCATTGAAGTGATTGACAAAAGCCCGGATGGACTCTCCTTCCTTCTGCTTGATGTTGATGAGAGAGTCCGAACCTCTCCAGGGATGCTGACTGCTAACAAAATAAGCCACAAACTAATGGCTCATCTGGTCAAAGGAGAAGATCATATCTAGCTTCAATGCTGAGTACCAATTTCTTGCCACTCCCTTCAAGATAGATGAGAAATCTCAACATAAGATGGCATCTGGTGCACCATGAAGCAGCATCATGGCCCAAAAGGCCTCTAGGTGATCGATCGGATCAGAGATTCCATTGTAGCTTTCAAATTGAAAAAGCTTGAAGTTCGGTGGAATGGGCTCTTGCATAATTTAGGAAGAGAAAGGAGGATTGATGTAGACATCATCATGGTGAGTCAGAGCGACGTGGCAGAGTTTCTCAATCCATCGGTCCATCTCTCATAGTTTCTGATTGAGGACGTCATCTCGATTGTAGATCTTGGAAGGCTTCTGACTGTAGATGGAGAAGGACTCTTTCAGAGAAGAATCATGATCTGAACAAGAATCCTTTGCTCTCTATTTCCCTTTCCCAGGGGTGATGGGTATGCTAGCCCAAGTGTGCCTCCTTAGGATTGGTTCTTGACATCCCAATGGTAGATTTTTTGATGGAACCACCATCAAGGGTTGCTGCATGATCTGCATCATTTCGGTGAGGCCTTGATTCTGCTGCATCAGTAGGATAAACTGCTCTGAATCTACCATGGCCGATGATGGAGGAGAAGGTTGAAGTACCGACGATGGAGCAGGAATGGATGAATCTGGCTCAGATCTAGCAGTAGAAGCGGTAGATCTTCAAGTAGTTGCCTTCTTTGGAGGCATTTCTTGGGATTGAGGGGGAGGATGGAGATGAACCTTGAAGAAGAAGATCCTTAAGATCGACTAAGCACTCCTTTAAGAATAAGGGTTTACAAATGGGCCCTTCCTCTAGTGCCAATCCTATTGGTGTAGAATTTGGTTGATGTTAGATCGAATTGGAGTTGAGGAAAAAGAGGCCTCCATTGGTGACCTGCAAAATAAAATCCTATCCAAAATCGATGGTGGTAGCTCCGACAGGATCCTCCGACGATCAAGTCAGCTCTTCTGGCCAACAGAAATAGAGTGCTCAGAAAAGAATTCAGCAGATTTTTAGGAAGAAGAAGAGAGCTTAAAGAAAACATATCTGAAGGATCCCTTTTATAGATAGAGCCTATAACAAACTTGAAAGTGATAGCCATAATCGTCAAGTAGTGGGCCACTCAGAGCCTCGTGGAGTTTGTTACGGAGAGTAGTGTCCGTTGTCATGATGTGCCTATTCATTGGGATTTAATAGTTGAAGTTCGGAGGAAGCAGATATTGGTTGGTGAAGAGCTTTGATATATATCAATTCCAGAGGAGTTTGAACTCCTCCAAGTTGTTTTTGAGTGAGTTGATTCATGCTGTGTAGAGAGCTATAAATCAAAAGGGGTTTGATTGAAAGAAATCACCTAAAGAGAATACATCGAGAGGAGATCATCCGAAAGGAATGCTAGTTGAAATATGGAAGTAATCCATTGGAGAAATTTGGATGGAGTTCGACTGATGGAGAAGTCCAGAAGGAGTTTGACTGATAGAGAAGTTCGATTGAAGGAGAAGTCTAGGAGGAGTTCGACTGAAGGAGAAGTCTGAAAGGAGTTCGACTGATGGAGGAATCCAACTGAAGGAGAAGTCTGGGAGGTGTTCGACTGAAGGAGAAGTCTGGAAGGAGTCTGACTGATGGAGAAGTCCGACTGAAGGAGAAGTCCGAAAGAAGTCCGACTGATGGAAGAATCTGGTTGAAGGAGAAGTCTGGGAGGAGTTCGACTGAAGAAGAAGTCTAGGAGGAGTCTGACTGATGGAGAAGTCCAACTGAACGAGAAGTCTAGGAGAAGTTTGGCTAAAGGAGAAGTCTGAAAGAAGTCCGACTGATGGAGAAGTCCAGAAGGAGTCCGACTGATGGAGAAGTTTGGCCGAAGAAAAAGTCTGAGAGGAGTTTGACTGAAAGAGAAGTGGCGATTGAAGCTCTTCTATGATTATAAATTATATTTGGCTGAGCATTAGACCGAACTTCGATGAGAGCGGGGTTTACCCCCAATAGTTACAATGCTTGGGTTTATATATCTTTGGATTTCTGCTATACCACAAGAACCCTAATAAATCCAAACTCTAGCTGAAAAACTCTTCTAGACTAACCCAATACATGAAAGCACTCACCAAACCTATGTACTCCCATGTCTTCGATGCTCTCATCCTCTAGATCTAAACCCAACCCATGCATGAGTTAGCTATCTTACGATCTTTGGACCAGGCCTTAAGACCCCTTGGATTAATCCCAATCCAAGACCAAATAGAAAACCCTATCTAATTCTATTCGCCATCATCGAGTCAGCTCTGTCAGTAGCCAAGCTGGCTCGATTATGTCTCACCTGAATCCTATCTTCTATCTACCTAAGACAACCGGCTTGGCTGCACCCCGAGCCAGCTCAGTCTCAGCCTAAGCCGGCTTGACTATGTATCCGAGGCAGCCCATCTGTGTGTCATGATGAAAATCGATCTAGGATTTCAGGATTAGATTTTAAAATTTTTTCATATCTATGCAGCAGAAGACATGAATTAATCATATTAATTCATAGAAATACAAGAAAAGCCCTAGATCTAGGATCCTATTACATGATTAAAGCATGATATTAAATCAAAAATTAAAAGATTAAAAAACTTTATATTGATCATCTCAATAATAGAATAACTCTAGATCAAATCTAGATATGTAACAGAAAGATCATATCATCCTTACCTTTGCAAGTCAAGTTTCTTAACTTGCTAATCCAGGCCTGAGGTTGTTTCTCCAAGCCGCATATACATCCGGCCTCTACAAGTCATCCATACAAGCCCTCGATCGTTGATCAGAAGTCTGGTGGCCGAAAATCAGCATAATATGCTAGTACTATGCTGATCCATCTTCAACGGTCGATCTAGATCTTCTTTCTTCAAAACTTGGACTCTCCAACTTTCAAAAGGAAGGGAAGAGATTTCTGAATCTGAGACTCCTCTCAAAAATTAATAAATAATGGAGGAATAGATGTAGAAGAAAATCCTAGAAGAAGACCCTCTTCTTCTTCTTTGTTCTCTCTCCTGGACACCTTGATTGGTGCCTTTATAATTCCCACACCCTAAGCCTTTCTCTCCTAGATCTTCCCATGCCCAAGGATCTCTCTCTAGGCTCTAGAATCTCTAAAAAAATTAGGTCAAGAGATCCTTTAAATAGAGAGTTAGAGAGCAATCCTTGTCTAGGTCAAATACCTAGTCAAGAGATCTCCAAATTGGGCTAAACTTGGGGCACCCCCTCCTTTTTTTGGGCATGGACCAACCTCACTTTGGCGCACAAGAAGTCCCCGAATTCCCATGAAAATCCTAGAAAAGATCTCATGGGTTTGGGCGGCATACAAGGTCTAGTGTTTTGATTGCAACAAACTCTATCAAATAGAGTTTGAATTCAAACCAACACTCTTTGTTTGACTTGGTCCACAACCACTTGCCATATAAGAAAGAAGGGAGAGAGTTGTGAAAAATCAGCATTTTTCCACCATAGGATCATTCAGATCTGAACAGATTTATAAAGATATTTCAAAATTTTTTCTAACAAATCCTAATCTGATCTAATCATATAGATTTGATATTAAAAATAAAAATTAAATTAAATTTCATATCTTATTTGGATAATTTGATTACCCTACTAATGATCTGCTGAAGTTTGGAGGTCCTGAATGTAGCCATGCAAGCGCCTGACTTCTACCAAAGTCCACTCAGGCATGATCTAGATGCGATCTCCTTCTAGATCTGATTTCTAAAAATTAGATCTGAATCTGATTCATAGAGCCTTCAAAATAGTCGATGAAGGCAATGCACTCGTCTCATGAACACGTCGACTATCTTCCTAATCTTTAAGTCGACACTTGTTTCTTCCTCATTGGATTCATCCAACCTTTTGGGCATGGAGAGGGAAGAGAGAGGACTAGAGGGAGGCATGGAAGAGAGGAGGGGCAGCCTTACAGCATGGTGAAAGGGCACAAATCATTAAACCCTAGGTGTAAAAAGGGTTTAAATAGACCCTGCTGCACCATGCAGTGCCACATCACTTCGGCGAATCAAATTGCTCGATTTAATCAGATCTTAATCTAATTGATGGAGTGATGTCACCTGATCTAATCAGGTTAGAGTCCCCTAGAATCCTCCATAGGTGGTGCCATTGATGGATAGGCCTAAATACTTTAGCGCCTAAGTGTTTAAAGCCATCATGCGATTCTGGAGTCCCATCTGTATGGGACTCCATCTCTTTTCGCCATGTGCGCATGCCAACTAGGGGCGTGAGCACATATTTGTGCATGGAATCCAAGGGGGCGTGCACCCCAAGGAGATGTCCAAAGGGGGTGCTCGTCCCTACCCCTTCTTTCCTGCATTAGGACATCTCATGTCCAGGCAGTGATAGGAAATGATAGGTGGCGACATTAATTAGCAGGTATTATCTTATTTCTATCTGATGGATTAAGACAATCTTTTTCTAGCCTAGACAAACTTCAGTCAGACAAAGATAAATGCATACAGGATTCTCAAGTGAGCCCAAACCAATTTGGCCCAGTCGAGATGAACCAGAAAGACTACAGAAGGAGAAAGTTAGGCTCAATCATGTGCTAGCATGATTTCCTTGAACCTATTTGGATCTAATCCAAATCAATCAAACTAGTTTAGCATGATTGATCACATCCAAACCCAAACCTTTGTTTGTGTGATCCAGTTAGGTTTAGTTTCATATGGTAATGAGACATGTCGCAATCTCTATCATCAACATCATCGAAACACCTTTCGATGGACTATAACTTTTTTGATTCATACAATTAGAATGATTGATCATCAAGATCATTCTAATTGCTCCCAAAATCCACCAGTGACAGCTAGCAGTATATGGTGGCAACCCATCAAAACTAAAAGCCAACCTCTTGGTGCAACTACCAGTGCAATTGGATTCTTCAATGTTGAGCTCCAATAGGATTAAGGTTAAGGTGAACTTATCAAATCCAATATCCATCATATGAATTAATCATTCAATTCGAGTCTGATGTAAAACCCTAATAGAAACTCTTTCTATCATCTTCACACCGCCATGGCCATGGGCTTATGGACTCAACCTCATGATCATCATTGGGCTACTCCGCATCTATCGAGATAGATAGATCCCTTATTGGTGCAATTCAATTCCTACAATGAACATGCAATAGCCAACATACACCTCAAGATTTCGAATGGCTAGAAATCGAGTGATGATGTAGTCAAACTATAACACCATCAAGGTGAACTATCGATGCACCTCAGGTTAAAGAATCAGACACACCACTACAGCATCAAGCCAGTCATTGACGAGAGGGTAGACTCCCTTATGACTGCTCAAGGTGGTCATGCTTAGTGCCCTCATTCTCTAATGAGTACCTATACTTTCACTCCAGTGTCTCCACACTGTAGACTCAAGACTTATCTATCCTAAGAAAGCGATCGTACACTAATCTTCTAGATCGATCACCATCCTCATGATGATCCTATGGTCAGGAGTAATTTATGAGTTAATTATGAAAATTCATGTCTTAAATTTTCAACTCTTGAAAATATAAATTTCTATTACCATTAACTCAAAGGATGTATCATAAAAGCTTTGAATACACATTATGATAGAAAATAATCTTTTTATTAATTTATAGTCAAAATTATAAAATTATCCTTAGAAGTGTATTACAAGTGTTAGCCAATCTGGTTTCTAGGGCACACATCTAACAAACTCCCACTTGACCTAAAGCCAATTGGCTACAAATCTAAGTCCCACCTTCTCAAGGTGGGCTTCGATCTTCTGCTATCCCAACTACTTTATTAGTGGGTCAGCTACATTATCTATGGTGTCGACTTTCTTGATCTCGATGTTTCCCTTCTCAAAGTAATCATGAATTAGGTGGAATCACCACTTTATGTGCTTGGATTTCTGATGAGACCTCACCTCCTTAGCTAGGACTATGGCACCATTGTTATCACAGTATAGAGGGATGGCATCACTACAAGCTCTGCAGTGAACTTCTTGTACTAGAACATCTCCTTTGTAGCTTTCGAGGCAGCGATGTATTCTGCTTTCATGGTGGAGTCTGCTATCACCGTCTGCTCGAAACTCTTTCAGCTAACAGCACCATCATTGCATAAAAATAGACTTTCAGATGTTAACTTTCAATCATCTATATCGGACATAAAGTTTGAGTCTATATGCCCCTGGATCTGGAGTTCTCCACTACCAAAGACTAGAAACATATCCTTAATTTTTCTCAAGTACTTAAAGATACACTTCATAGAAGTCCTGTGCTCTTCACTTGGATTCGACTGATATTTGCTTGTGACATTCACAGCATGGGTAATATCTAGTCATGTACACAACATGGCATACATGAGGCTCCCTATTGCCAAAGCATAAGAGATCTTGCTTATGCGTTCAATCTCCTCAAGTGTGCTAGGGCACATCTTTTTGGAGAGATGAATACCATGTTTAAAGGGTACTAGATCTCTTTTGGAGTTTTTCATGCTAAACCTCTTTAGCACCTCCTCTATGTACATCTTTTGTGAAAGTCCTAGCATCCTATTCGATCTATCTCTATAGACCTTAATTTTCAGCCTAGATCTTTTATAGAGAACTCTTTAGACAACCATATTTTCACCATGGTCAACATAGGAATATCATTTTCAATTAGGAGGATGTCATCCACGTACAGTATGAGGAAGATAATAGTGCTCCCACTAATCTTTTTGAATACACATGACTCCTCCTCATTTTTGATGAAACCAAATAATTTGATCACATAATTAAAATGAGCATTCCAACTCTGAGATGCTTGCTTAAGTCCATATATAGACCTTTGCAGCTTGCATATCTTGTGATCACCATCATTGGATGTGAAACCAAGTGGCAGTTTCATATAGATATCTTCCTCAAGATATCCATTTAAGAACACCATTTTCACGTCCATCTGCAATATTTTATAATCAAAATAGACTGTAATAGCAAGCAATGTGCAGACGGATTTAAGCATGGCTACTGGCAAAAAGATATCCTGATAGTCAATGCCTTCGTGCTAGCTTTATCCTTTTGCTACAAGCCTTGCTTTGAATGTCTCTACATTTTTATCAGCACCTATATTTCTCTTGAAGATCCATTTACACCCAATAGGTACTATACCTTTAGATGGATCTACCAAGGTCCAGACTTGGTTCGAGCACATTGAGTTAATCTCTGACTTCATTGCCTCTAACCATTTCTTGGAGTTGATATGTAATATCACCTCATCATAGATCTTGGGATCATCACCATGAATCTTATTTTTTGTGAGAAATATTTTCTCGACATCCTCTGAAATTGTACCTAAGTACCTTTCAGAAGGATGAAAAATCCTAGTTGATTTTCAAGATGGAGGAGGTAATGTTTGGACTAGCTCAAACCGATTGGGTTCCTTAGGTTTCTTAGCTCGTTGCTCATTGGAGACCTTCTCCTCGAGCCTTATCTATCTTTCGATGTCACCATCTTGAATAAATTATTTTTCAAGAAAAATGACATGTCGACTCACCATCATATTATGATCTTCTAGAAGATAGAAATAATATCCTAACGACTCTTTAGGATATTCTATGAACCGGGCTCTAAAGTATCTAGACTCTAACTTATCTGCCTGCTATCTTTTGACATGGGTCGGACAACCCAAAATCATTAGACTATCAATATTTTTACAATACGAGAAGAAAAAATATATCTCAAATGGTGTGGTAGGAACGATTTTAGAGAAAATCTTATTCAGTAAATATATTACGATCATTAGACTATGTTTTTAAAAAAAATTAGGAAGATCTATGAAGCTCATCATGGATCGGACCATATTCAATAGGGTTCGATTTCTTCATTCTGAAATCCCATTGCGTTGAGACGTTCCAGGTGGAGTCCATTATGAGACTATGCCATTATCTTTAAGATAGTCCAAGAATTTTCGACTAAGATATTCACCTTCTCGATCTAATCAAAAAGTTTTAATGAGCTTTTCTATTTATTTTTCTACTTTGAATCTGAATTTCTTAAACTTTTCAAAGGCTTCAGACTTATGTCGCATCAAATACACATACCCATACCAAGATAAATCATCGATAAAGATGATGAAGTAGACATGATTGCCTCTAGCCAGCATATTAAATGGGTTGCATGCATCTGTGTGCACCAGGACAATTAGGTCTGTGGCCCTTTTCCCATATCCAACTAAAGAGAGCTTAGTCATTTTTCCATAAAGGCATCATTCATAAATCGGATATGACTCGAAAGTCAACGGACTCAATAGCCTAAATTTCTCCAATTTGTTAACCCTATCTTCCATGATATGACCTAGCCTAAGGTGTCATAGATACCTATCATTTAGACTATCCCTAGGTCGCTTTGATCCTATGGCATTCATATTTTGCTCGATATTGAAAATGGAAACATCAATATGTAACTGATAGAGATCATTTATAAGAAAACTACTTGTAATTTTATTTTTTTTAAAAAGAATAGTACAATGGTCCTTAAAAAAACTAATTACATAGCCTTCTTATGCTAAACAAGAAAAAGAAATTAAATTCCTACTTGCTGTAGGTGCATAAAAGTAGTCCCTAAGTACTAAATCTAATCTTAATGGCAATCGAAGAGAATAGGTTCCTATGGCTACAACAGCAACTCTTGTTCTATTTTCGATGTGCAGGATCATCTCACCATCCCTCAGCCTCCTTCTCTCCTCAAGACCTTATGTAGAAGTGCATAAATAAGTACTAAAATCAGAGTCAAGCATCTAACTAGATGCAGAAAAAATCGTTAGATTAGATTCAATTATGAGCATACCTCTAGAAGAACCCACCTCCTTCTTGTTCTTCAGGCTGGCCTGGCATAAAGGGTAGTTTTGCTTTCAATGGCCATCTATATTATAATGAAAATACTTTTCTTTGTTGGCAGCCTTCTTCTTCGGCTCTTCCTGCTTCTTCTTTCCTCCATCTATCTTCTGCTTCTTCGTAGACTTCTTCTTTCCAAAAGACTTTCTTTCGGAGGAAGTCTGCTCTACAGCAAGCATTGAGCCCTTTGAACCTTTCAAAGAAAGCTCAGTAGTAATCAGTATGTTCATCAATTTAGCTAAAGTACATTACAGCTTATGCATATGGATATTTATGATGAACTACCCATATGCATCAGTCAAGGACTGCAAAATCACATCAACTTGCAAGTCCCTATCTAGCTTGACACCGAGCTTCTCAAGCTCTTCTAAGCCCTTGATCATCATCAGATAATGATTTTGGACCAACTGCCCATCACATATTTGAGCCTTAAAAGTCTTCTAGTGACTTGATACTTGGCTGCGTGACTCTCTTCACTAAATAATTCTGGTAGGTGAGCCAACATTTGGCAAGCAATCTTGATGTCCTTATGTTGGCATTGAAGCTCATCAAACATTGAGCCCAACATGTAGTACCTAGCTTTATTATCTTTACCATCCATTTTTCCATAAACGCTCTCTATTCAACAGATGGATGGGCTGGTAAGGTGAGGGGGTCATGGTCTAATATATGAGTCAGCTTTTCAGAATCCAAAATAATTTTATAGTTCCAAAGCCAATCCTTGTAATTTGATCCGATCAGTTTGTGGGTGTCCAGGATACGGACTAGTGGATTGGACGCAGATATTTTTCTATAAAAAGTCAAAGTTTTGTAGTTAGATTTTGTAATTAGACTTGATCAATTTATTTAGAAATTTTATTTTTAAATAAATTAGGCTTCCACTAATTTCTTGGATCCCTACACATTCTTGGCAGAGATGCAAAAAACTCCATGATCAATTGATTTCTAGTAGGTGGAGCGGTTCCATCGATTGGCTCACCATCCTATTAGATATGTGTGCTCTAGAAGCCAGAATTGGCTGACACTTGTAATATACTTCTAGGGGCAAAATTATATTTTTGACTATAAATAATAAAATAAGTTATTTTCTATCATAAATGTGTATTTAATATCTGTGATACATCCCTTGAGTTGATGATAATGATAATTCATATTTTCAAGAGTTGAAAATTTAAGACATGAATTTTCATTATTAACTCATAAAATGCACCTGATCATAGGATCATCATGAGGATGGTGATTAATCTGAAAGATTGGTGTACAATCGCTTCTTTATAGTAGATAAGTCTTAAGTCTACAGTGTAGAGACATCAGAGCGAGAGTATAGATACTCGTTAGAGAACGAAGATACTTAGCATGACCACCTCGAACAGTCATTAGGAAGTCTACCTTCTCGTCAATGACTAGCTTGAAGCTGTAGTGGTGTGTCTGATTTTTCGATCTGAGGTGCATCGATAGTTCATCCTGAGGGTGTTATAGTTTGACTACACCATGATTCGATCTTCTAGCCATTCGAAATCCTAAGGTGTATGTTGGCTATAGCATGTTTATTGTAGGAATTGGATTGCACCAAGAGGAAGTCTATCTACCTCGGTAGAAGAGGAGCAGTCCTATGATGATCATGAGAATCAAGTCCATAAGCCCATGGCCATGGCAAAGTGAAATAATAGAAAGAGTTTCTATTAAGGTTTTCACATCAGACTTGAATCAAATAATTAAATCATATGATAAAAAATTAGGATTTGACGAGTTCACCTTAACCCTAATCTGATCGGAGCTTAAGATAGAAGAACTTAATCACACAGGTAGCTGCACCGAGAGGTTCATTTTCAATTTTGATGGGTTGCCACCATATACTACTAGGTGTCACTGGTGGATTTTGAGAGCAATTAGAATGATTTAGATGATCGATCATTCTAGTTGCTTCAATCAGAAAAGTTTTGATCCATCGGAAGGTGTTTCGATGATGTTGATGATAGAGATCGTGATATATCCCATTACCATACAGAATTGAACCTAACTAAGTTACACAAACAAGAATTTGGATCTACATATCATCAATTGGACTAACCCAATTTAATTGATTTGAATTAGATTCAATTAGGTTCAAGAAAATCGTGCTAGCACACGATTGAGCCTAACATTCTCCTTCTACAATCATTAAAAGTCATCTCGATTGAGCCAAATGTGTTTATGCTCACTCAAAAACCTTTAGTTAGTCTGACTGGAGCTTGTCCAGATCAAAAAAGGATTGTCTTAATTTATGAGATAAATTAGAGACAACACCTGCCATTTTTCATCACCTACCAATTCTTGTCTTTTGACTTTGGTCAAACATTGACCTTTGATACTTAGACATCTACCCATGTGTCATGCATCCATAGAAAACTAGATAGGAGATTATTCCCTTGCTGAAAAATGAAAAGAAGGGGGTGCATGCCTAAGGAGGCATGCGCCCAAGGATAGGGACGCCTGGAGTCCCGTACAGATGGGACTCCAGGTTGCTTCTTAGAATCAACTTAGGTAGGCGCCTAAGACTCAACTTTGACCAGTCTTGGCACCACCTAAGGGTATTGGAGAAGGGCTCTCATCTAATTGGATCAGGTGATATCATCCCATCAATCAAATTTAGATCTGATTGCACGAAGCGACGTGATTGATCGGAATGATGTGGCACTGCATGGCGCAGCAGGGTCTATAAAAACTTTATCTACGCCAAGCTTTAGAGAAGATGTCCCATAGCCCATGCCACAAGGCTGCCCCTCTTCCTCTTCCATGCCATCTTTAGGTCCCCTCTCTCCTCTCCATGCCCAAGGAGATTTGGGCTCCAGTTTGGTGCGATCCAGGCAAGAGAACGGTGACGAGAAAGGAAGAAGGCAGCACTACTGCAAGAGACGATTCTAGATCTTCAAAAGGAGTTTTAAAGATCCTCCAAATTAGATCCAGATCTGATATTTGAAGAGGTGATAAAGAAGGAGAACATCTCCAGATCTAGTCTGAGTAGATACTGGTAGAGGCCAGGCACTTGCGTGGCTAGATCCAGAATCTCAAACAATCAGTAGGATCATCGCACGGTAATCTAATTACCCAACAAAAGGTACAAAGTTAAATCAGATTTAATTTAGTTTTATTTTATTTTATTAGATCTATAAAATTAGATCTGAAATATCTCAGATCTAAATTAGAATCAAAAAAAAAAATTTTGAAATATCTCTCTTGATCCAATCAAGATCTGAACAAACCTGATCTAGAAAATCGGGATTTTCCTTTCAACTGGTATGAGATCCAGGTTCTCATAAATTATTTAGACCTAATTTAAATTTATTTCTAATTTAATAATTAGATAATTTTAGATGTCACATGAGATGTGATTAGATCTGAAATCAAAAAAATTAAAATTAAATAATTTAGATCTAATTTTTATAAGATGCATGACTAGTTGTAAAATAGAAGTATTCTATACATAGTTTTGCATGATCATGTTTTAATTAGATTAAGTTATGATTTTAAATCTATTTATTTACTATTTTTTATTGTTATAATTATTATAATAATATCTAAAAAATAAAAATAAAATTATTTAATTTTTGATTCATATGAGATATGATGAATGCTTGTTTGGACTAGTTGTAGAATAGTTCTACATAATTATCTAGAATAGAATTTATTTTGATGTGATCAATTTAAATTTAATTTTTTAGATGAATTATGAGAAAATTTAGATCTGAAAACATGCATGATACGATACATGAGATGTATGCAAAACATGTTTATAGTTAGATCAATTTTTATACATGAGATATATGATGTAGATCTAATTAGTTTTGTAGTCTTATATTTCTGATTAAGGCATTCTCCTTGGCCATCCGGTCATCAGAAGAAAGTAGGGTTTAAATGTCCTCTCCTTCTATTTGATGGAGACTTCTTATGATGTGTAGGGTTGTTGTGCATTCATCCTTAATTAGAAATCAAGAACTTATTTTCTGCAAAACCCTAGATCCTGAAACACTAGAATTTTATTTACATGTTTTGTTTGTGAATCCTAAACTTAATTAAAAATTAAGATTATGAGACATATGTTAGGTCTAAAATTGAGAATTTAAGATCTAAGACGTATTCATAAAATTGGATTTGGGCTTGGGTAGCTCAATTAGGTCTAAGCGGTTGATCAAACCGAATCAAGAGTTGGTTAGAGGGGGTGAATAGTGCTTAAATTGATCAGCCTAATAGAATTAAGTTTGGGTCAAGATTGAGTCACGTGAGTGATCGATCAAGCTAAGACCTAATTAGGCTCAGTGGTTAGAGTCTGGATTGTAGGCTAACCCAATTGGTTCTGGCTCAATAATTTGGTGTCTAAGGTAAGTTTGGCAGATACAATCGACTGATTTTTAATTGGGAGCTACTCGACTTGAATGCATTCCTATCAAGTTAATGGCATATCCCTTCCACCGATCTCACTTACCTGACCATATTTGTTGGCTCAGTCCTGATCTGAAGTGGTCAATAATTCGAGCTAACCCATGCCACTAGGTTAGTCATAATGGTTATGACTATGTCAAGTCTAGTTTAATGAGATCTAAATTATATCTTCCTAAGAAAAGATTAAGTCTAAGATCTTTCCACCATTGTAGATGTGCAGGGCCCTTCCCGAGGTTGATTGTTCTCAGCTGGATTATAGTGGTTCAGTTGCATCAAAAAGATGCAACCATATCTATTAGGCATTGGATGCTACGGGCTGGAGGATGGATTGAGCTTAATATTTTGGATACGGTGAGAGACTCAATTAGAAATTCAATCTGTGCAAATGGTGGATCTGACTTAACTAAGGAATGGATCAATATTCTGGACATGATGAGATTCATTAATTAGAGACCAAGTTTGGGTGCATCATGATTAGAAAATTATTGAACAAGAGTTGTTCACTCATTGGCTAACCCGTCACCGATAATTGTTAGGTGAGGTGATGAGTCAGTTGGTGGAACTGCACCACCGACTAGAAATCATTAATCGTGGAGATTTTTGCATCTCTACAGAGGGAGTGTTGGAATCCAAGAAAATAGTGGGAGCTTATTTATTTAAAAATAAAACTCCTAAACAAATTGGTCAAGTCTTAATTACAATATCTAACTAGAAATTTTGACTCTCTACAGAAAAATATTTGCATCCAATCCACTAGCACGTATCCTAAATACCCATAGACTGACCGAATCCAGTTATAGGGATTGGCTTTGGAACTTCAAAATCATTTTGAATTCTGAGAAGTTAACTCATGTATTGGATCAGGATCCTCCCATCTTACCAGCTCGTCCATCCGCTGAATAAAGAACGTCCCTTGAAAAGAGGATGGATGAAGATAACAAGGCCAGATACTACATGTTGGGCTCGATGTCTTGATGAGCTTCAGCGCCAACATGAAGATATCAGGACTGCTCGCCAAATGTTGGCTCACCTATAAGAGATGTTTGGTGAACAGAGTCGCGCAGCCAAGTATCAAGTCACTAAATGACTATTCAAGGCTAAAATGCGTGATGGACAGTCAGTCCAAGATCATTATCTGATGATGATCAAGGACTTGGAAGAGCTTGAGAAGCTTGGAGTAAAGTTGGACTTGGATTTGTAGAATGATATAATTCTACAATCCTTGACTGATGCATATGGACAGTTCATCATGAACTACCATGTACATAAACTTCAAAATTCTCTAGCCGAACTATGAACATGCTGATTACTGCTGAGCTTTCCATGAAAGGTTCTAAAGGCTCAGTGCTTGCTATGGAATGGACTTCTTCCAAAAGAAAGTCTTTTAGAAAGAAGAAGTCTGTGAAAAAGCAGAAGGTGGAAGGAGGAAAGAAGAAAAAGATAGAGCTGAAGAAAAAGGCCGCTGACAAAGAAAAGTATTTCCATTGCAACAATGATGGCCACTGGAAGTGAAACTGCCCTACTTACCTGGTCACCCTAAAGAATAAGAAGGAGGCAGGTCCTTCTAGAGGTATGCTCATTATTGAGTCTAACCTTATGATTTCTTCTGCATCCAGTTGGGTGCTTGACTCTGGTTCTAGTGTTCATTTGTGCACTTCTATGCAGGGTCTTGAGGATAGCAGGAGGCTGAGGGATGGTGAGATGATCCTTCACATCGAAAATGGAGCAAAAATTGCTGCCATGGCCATGGGAACATACCCTCTTCGACTACCATCTGGTTTACACTTAGTATTAAAAGATTGTTATTATGTGCCTACAGCAAGAAGGAATTTGATTTCTGTTTCATGCCTAGCACTAGAAGGCTATGTAATTAGTTTTCTTTAGGACTATTGTAACATTCTTTATGAAAGAAATAAAATTGCAAGTGGTTTTCTTATTAACGGTCTTTACCAGTTACATATTGATGTATCTATTTTTAATATCGAGCAAAATGTGAATGCCATGAAATGACCTAGGGATAGTCCAAATGATAGGTATCTATGGCACTTAAGACTAGGTCATATAGCAGAAGATAGGGTTAACAAATTGGAGAAAATCAGGCTATTGAGTCCATTGACTTTCGAGTCATATCCAATTTATGAATCTTATCTTCATGGCAAAATGACTAAACTCCCTTTTGTAGGACATGGGGAAAGGGCCATAGATCTTCTTGTCCTAGTACATACTGATGTGTGCGGCCCATTTGATGTGCCGGCTAGAGGCAACTTTGTCTACTTCATAATCCTTTATCGATGATTTATCTAGGTATGGGTATGTGTATCTTATGAGACATAAGTCTGAAGCTTTTGAAAAGTTTAAAGAATTCAGACATGAAGTAGAAAAGCAAACTAGAAAATTCATTAAGGTTCTTCAATCAGATCGAGGAGGTGAATACCTTAGTCGAAAATTCCTGGACTATCTCAAGAAAAATGGCATAGTCTCTCAATGGACTCCACCTGGAACACCTCAACTCAATGGGGTTTCAGAATGGAAGGAACCGGATCCTATTAGATATGGTCCGATCCATGATGAGCTTCATAGACCTCCCTAATTTTCTTTAGGGACATTGTTTGTTAACTTGCAATATACTTACTGAATAGGGTTCCTTCTAAAATCATTCCTACCACACCGTATGAGATATGGCATGGTAAGAAACCAAGTCTGAGTCATCTCAGAATTTGGGGTTGTTCCGACTCATGTCAAAAGACAACAAGCGGACAAGTTAGACTTTAGGTCCTTTAGAGCTCGATTCATAGGATATCCTAAAGAGTCATTAGGATATTATTTCTACATTCCAGAAGATCACAATGTGATTGTGAGTCGACATGCCATCTTTCTTGAAAAATAGTTTATTCAAGATAGCGGCATTGGAAAGTAGATCAAGCTCGATGAAAAAGGTCTCACAAGAGCAACGAGCTAAGGACCAAATGGAACCAAATCAGGTTGAGCCAATATAATCACTACCTCCTCCATCTCGTAGATCGAAAAGGATTTCCTGTTCCTCTGAGAGGTACTTAGGTACTATTTCAAAGGAAGTAGAGGAAATGTTCCTCGTAGGTAATGGGGTTCATGGTGATGATCCCAAAACCTATAACGAGACGATATCAGATATCGACTCCAAGAAATGGTTAGAGGCAATGAAGTCAGAAATTGACTCGATGCACTCAAACCAAGTCTGGATCCTTGGTAGATCCACCAGAAGGTATAGTACCTATTGGGTGTAAATGGATCTTCAAGAGAAAGATTGGTGCAGATGGAAATGTGGAGACATTCAAAGGCTAGATTAGTGGCAAAAGGTTATAGTCAATGCGCGAAGGCATTGACTATCAGGATACCTTTTCGCCAGTAGCTATGCTAAAATCCATCCGCACATTGCTTGCTGTTGCAGCCTATTTTGATTATGAAATATGGCAAATGGACGTGAAAATGGCATTCTTAAATGGATATCTTGAGGAAGATATCTATATGGAACAATCCGCTAGGTTTCACATCCAGTGATGATGATCATAAGGTATGCAAGCTGCAAAGGTCCATATATGGACTTAAGCAAGCATCTCGGAGCTGGAATACTCATTTCAATGATGTGATCAAATTATTTGGTTTCATCAAAAATGAAGAGGAACCATGTGTCTTCAAAAAAGTCAGTGGGAGCGCTGTTGTCTTCCTCGTATTGTACGTGGATGACATCCTCCTTATTGGGAATGATATTCCCATGTTGACCATAGTTAAAATATGGTTATCCAAAGAATTCTCCATGAAAGACCTAGGAGAAGCATCCTTTATTCTAGGAATTAAGGTCTATAGAGATAGACCGAATAGGATGCTAGGACTTTCATAGAAGATGTACATAGAGAAAGTACTAAAGAGGTTTAGTATGGAAAACTCTAAGAGGGGTTTGGTATCCTTCAGACATGGCATTCATCTTTCTAAGAAGATGTGCCCTAGCACACCTGAGGAAATAGAATGCATGAGCAAGATCCCTTATGCTTCAGCAATAGGGAGCCTCATGTAT
Organism: Cocos nucifera; assembly: GCA_006176705.1. Taxonomy (NCBI): domain Eukaryota; kingdom Viridiplantae; phylum Streptophyta; class Magnoliopsida; order Arecales; family Arecaceae; genus Cocos; species Cocos nucifera. Next base: position 1,882,223 of record QRFJ01000113.1, read on the forward strand.
GCCATGTTATGTGCACGATCTGATATAGCCCATGCTGTGAGTATCACGAGCAGATATCAGTCGAATCCAGATGAAGAACACTAGACTTTTGTGAAATCTATCCTTAAGTACTTGAGAAGAACTAAGGATATGTTATTGATTTTTGGTAATGGAGAACTCCAAGTCTAGGGGTATACAAACTTGAATTTTATGTCCAATGTAGATGATCGAAAGTCGATATCTGAAAGTCTGTTTGTGTATAATGGTGGTGCTATCAGTTGGAAGGGTTTTAAGCAGATAGTGATAACAGATTTTATAATGGAAGCAGAATACATCGCTACGTCAGAAGCTACGAAGGAGGTATTTTGGTACAAGAAGTTTGCCGTAGAGATTGGAGTGATGCCATCAGATGCCATTCCTCTATACTGCGACAACAATGGCACCATAGCCCTTACTAAGGAGCCGAGGTCTCACCAAAAATCCAAGCACATCGAGTGGCGATACCACCTCATCCGCGATTACCTCGAGAAGGGTTATGTCGAGGTCAAGAGAGTCGACTCCGCAGACAATGCAGCGGACCCACTTACAAAGCCATTGGGCCAGCAGAAGATCGAAGCCCACCTTGAGAAGATGGGACTTAGATTTGTAGCCAATTGGCTTTAGGTCAAGTGAAAGTTTGTTAGATATGTGTGCCCTAGAAGCCAGAATTGGCTGACACTTGTAATACACTTCTAGGGGCAAAATTATAATTTTGACTATAAATAATAAAATGGATTATTTTCTATCACATAATGTGTATTTAGTGTCTGTGATACATCCCTTGAGTTAATGGTAATGATAATTCATATTTTCAAGAGTTGAAAATTTAAGACATGAATTTTCATTATTAACTCATAAAATGCTCCTGACCATAGGATCATCATGAGGATGGTGATTGATCT